>PVKA01029391.1:0-28122 GCA_004027165.1 Ctenomys sociabilis
CTTATTCTACTGAGCCATCTCCCTGGTCCAAAGCTATCATTTTTGATACCAGGAATCAAATTCAGTACCTTGTACCACTTAGCTATGATGTCCTCAGCCTGGAAAAAATTATTGGAAAATATGTATGCATTTTCTCAACTAGGTACAGATGGATCTCATTATTTTTTCCAAACATGGGCACTCAAAAGGTCATTTCTGCCAGGTATGGCAGCCCAAACCTGTAATCCCAGTACTGGGGAGGCTGAGGGAGGGAGACTACCACAAGTTTGAGGCCAGCCCGGGATACATGAACAAGTTTGGGATTAACAAAAAAGTAATTTAGATTAGGTCAAATAGACCAAATAACTGAAAAATGAACAATAATAAAACACCAACCAGGACATCCACCGTATGTCTATACCGTTATGTTTAGTGGGTAGACATTTTTTTAAAATTATACCAACCACAGGAAAAAATGAAAGACCAATGACAGTATAAAGTGTGTTGTTTAAAAAATGACAATGATGTAAAAAGAATTCAGGAGGAGACTAGATAGTACTGACCAGATTTTAATGTTGCATTGTATAATAGTTTTAAGATGTCATCTATAGAAAATTTAATTATTAAATTTGATAAAAATTGTCATTTTTTATACCTATAAAAATTAAAAATAGGCAGATTTAGTTAACTACATTTAAATAATTGGACTGGCAAACTCAAATTATGTAAGTAATTTTCTTATATAAAAATTGGAAATATAATTTAAATATTTTTTAAAAAA
Source organism: Ctenomys sociabilis (assembly GCA_004027165.1). NCBI lineage: Eukaryota > Metazoa > Chordata > Mammalia > Rodentia > Ctenomyidae > Ctenomys > Ctenomys sociabilis. Next base: position 761 of record PVKA01029391.1, read on the forward strand.
TTACTATTACCAGAGTCACACAAGAAATGGGAGATTCTACTCTAAAAAAATGACACCTTTATACTTATTCCAAGAGTCAGACCTAAACTGTCAGGCACGGTAGTACATGCTTGTAATCTCAACTCTTGGGAGGTTGAGGCAGGAGGATCACTAGGAGTTTGAGGCCCATCAGGGCTACATAGTGAGTTCAAGGCCAGTCTAAACTATATAATGAGGGGGGCCAGCCAGATAGCTCAGCAGATTAAAGCACCTGCTGGCCCTGCCTCCAGGGCACGCTGGGAGTGGGCATGGTAATCCCAGTCAGCACTTAAGAGGCTATAAACAGGAGGATCATCATCTATGGAGTGAGAGCCTGTAGAACATTTACTATATAGTGAGACCCTGCTAAAAAAACAACTAGAGATTTGGGGAAGTGACACAGAGCTAACACCCTCATCCCACCTCCCCAGTTTCAGTTTAAGTCCCAGTATTACAAAGAAAACAAAAACAAAAAGGAGTTCAAGATGCGGTTCTCAAATATAAGGTATAGAAAGGGTCTGTGATGGTCACCTATGTAACTTGCATCACTCTAAGTAGTGTCTTCACTACTTGCGATTTCACCTTTTTCATTTTTTTTTGTTTTTGTGGTACCGGGGATTGAACTGAGGACCTTGTGCTTGCCAAGCAAGCACTTATTCTACTGAGCTATCTCCCCAGCCCCGTAACTTGCATCACTCTAAATTTCACTATTGTTGGGAGCCACTGAAGCTGAAATTAATTCTATGTGGGAGGGCAAGATGAGGCCTCCTTACTTTAGTCAAGCTACCTCAGCCTTGAGAAAAACATCCTGCCTGGATAGGGTGGGCTAATAGTTGCTAGGCACCTTGTGTCACTGTTGGTAACTTTGCAGAGCCCTTACTATTTATTGTTCAGGGGATCTTTTTGCCAACCAGGCAAACCCTACCTAACCAGGCTCTTGTCTATCTTTTCTTCATTCCTGCTGCTGTTTCTCCCCAGTAGAACAGACCACATTGAGATCCATCCATGGATCACTACACACAAAAAACCTTTAAAGCTCACAACCAAAACTACTTATTTGAAAAGGTCCAAGTACGTAAGCAATAACCATGGAATCTGTATAGTCAAACACCCTTTCCAAGCCTGTTTCACATAAACACATAAACACTTTACTTTTAAAGACAACTGAGGGGCCGCAGAGACAGCTATAGTAGAATAAGCACTTGCCTGGCAAGCACAAGGGCCTGAGTTCAATCCCTGGCTCTGTCAAAAAAATAAAATAAAGATAACTGAAATTTAAAGACAGTAAAACATCCCCTAATATAAATCCACCATTTGTGGAAAACAAAAATACAATAATGGACTTGAATCTAGGGCAGTATACCCACAACCACTCAGTCTGTTCCTACATTCACAATTATCCATATTCTAAACTCCACAGCTACAACCTTCATGTGTAAATGGGAAGATTAGACTACTTGGTTATAAAATATTATCAGTGTTCTCTCCCAAATCCCATTGCTACATTCCCTGCAGTTCTCACTGGAATTTACACTACTTGCTGTGTTTCAACTCTAGGAAAAGCAATATGATTCAGGGAGAAAACAGAAAGGAAGAAAGGATGGCTTGCCCAAGGCACTGTCCCATCCCAGGGACCTTAACGGCTGCTCCAACCCAGCTCTTAGCTCAAGCTCAGCCTGCAGTCCTGCCTGACCTATCCACAATAATTGTAACTTCCTACTTCCACAAACCAGCTAGCTGACAGACAGCTGCCTTACTTCTTACAGGGCCTGCTCCTATGTGAAACAGTCCTAATATCAGAACACAAATTTGCAAAAAGCAGCCCAGAGCCACATCACAGAAGCCAGGAATGTCAGGAAACTAAAGTAGCCAGTAACAATTTTTGGGTCCTAGTATGTGTCAGCCACAGCATAATGCAATTTACCAAGCTGAACTTGATGAGGTGCACATGTGGTGCTACTATGGTCTTCATTTAATACTCATGAACAGCACAGGGATTAAGAACCCATTCTGGGGCTGGGGATAAGCTCAGTGGTACACCTCCTGCCCGAGAAGCACAAAGTTCTGAATTTGTTTTTCAGTACATCATTCTTCTAGCATGTGGCTGGACAGAACCTTCCTGCAACCACTACCTACCTGGACTAGGTACTATGCTATCTATGCACACACTGGGGACAGAAGATCAAAGTGAACACTGTGGTCCCTGTTTACGTGGCTTCCATGTGTTGCAGAACGTATAAATAAATATAGTATGCTCCATACTATAGTATGGGAACTTAATTACCATCCTCATTTTTATGTACTTCCTACATGGATTTCCTGGTCCAAGCTATCTTTTTGTTCAGTGGTACCATGGCCACATGGCCATCCCAGTAAAACTACCTAAAACATCAGACTCAATTAACTGATCTCCATCGTTCCTCTGACCAGGGTTTCATGTCTTCTCATCACATTACTTCTTTCAACCTCCAAAACCACTTATTCACCCTCTGGATGGGATTATGTACAAGCCTCTTTTAACTGATCTCTTATTTCTAGTTTCTGGTGTCTCTAATTCACCTAAAAATTTTGCATTCAGGTGTCCTGTTCTGAATTCTACAGTAGTTCCATACATTACATGGTACTATGAGTATAAACTTAACACTGTGGTTATTCACTCTAAGAAACAGCTGCTAGATCTACAGATTAGCTAGCTCACTAATCTACTGCGAAGATTTATCTAACTTACAGTAACTGCATCTTTTTTATAGCTGTTTGTAATTCTTGATAACATCAGTTAAAGCTTGTAAAGTTTATTTTATTTTTTTTGTTTTTGTTTTTTTGTTTTGTTTTTTTTTTTTAAACTGGGAATCAAACTTAGGGCCTTGCACTTGCCACTCTGGCCCTAAAGTGACTACTTAAAATAGTGCAATTTTTTTTTTTTTTTTTTTTTTTTTTTTTTTTTTTTTTTTTTTTTTTTTTTTTTTTTTTTTTTTTTTTTTTTTTTTTTTTTTTGGTGGAACTGGGGATTGAACTCAGGCCCTTGTGCTTGCCAGACAAGCACTTATTCTATTGAGCCATTTTCCCAGCCCCTAATTTTTTTTTTTTGCAGAACTGGGGATTGAACTCCCAGCAAACGCTTATTCTACTGAGCTATCTCCCTGGCCCATCAGTACAATTTTAAAAGTTCAATAAAGATACCATTCATTCTTACTCCATTTTATATCCTGTAGTTTTTTATAACAAAATTTACTAAACACACATTTGTTCATAAATAAAGACATGTTCCAGGAAACCATGAAAATGAAATAGCTCCCAATAGTTCTAAAATACTCTACCATAGAGGAAATACCTAATTGTTCACTTAGGTATGATATAGTAGCACATGTTCTAACAATGTCTTTGTCAACTGATTAATAAATAAACTTTGCTTTGTAGTATAATAGCAATGCATTTCATAACTGTCAAAACTATCCACCAAACCAACCTCTCTCTCTCTCTCTCTCAAAATAAGGTCACATTTTCACTGAAGCTGGCATAAACTCCTGAACTCAAGTGATCTTCCTGCCTGTCTTCCAATTAGATAGGACTCCATGGTGTGTACCATTGCACCGAGCTTATATAGGTTGCTTTTTTGTTTGTTTTTATTTTTTCTTTCCTATGCTGGGGATCAAAACTGGGTCTGTACACATGCTAGGAAAATGTACACTGAAGTACAGCCTCAGCCCATAGAACATTAAAGCCTCTAAGATATCCAGCCTTTTGGTCTCCCCTGGGAAAATCCCATTGTAAGAACTATGCTTAGGCTCATGGACTATAAGAGCTATCTATCTCCAGGTTCTCCCCTTAAGTACTGGACATGGCCCAGTAGGACTTGTACTGATGTGCACAGTACTGAGGAAAAGTGAGCAGCAGGTCACTGTGTTTATTTAAAATCAAAACCCCTATGTGACTAATGCCACTGAATATTCATCTCATAAATTTGATTGAACAAGAATAGAAATTTCATAAAAATATTTTTTTAGAAACTAGAAACAAAACCAATTTTTTAATATTACATTTCATTACACTTTCCTTACAGACTATGAGTAGAAGCAAAAGAACTTGGATAATCTATCAAGCAAGCAAAATACTATTATACAGTTTTCAATAATTACTAGCAATTGTATAGTTTCTAATAATTATCAATTATGTCTTCTATGAAAGTGATTTCATCACAGTCTACAAATATGATTAGATAATCAGTCATATGAGATCATAACCAGAGTCCAACAAAACACTGGGTTAATAGAATTCCATGGATATCAGCTTTGAGGCTGTGCTACATACACAGCAAACTTCCTAAGGATTTCAAAGATTGACCAAAATTGCAGTTTAGAAAAGATAGCACAAAATGCTTCCTGATAGAACAAATGAGAAATCAATGGCTCCAAGACCCAAAGCAGGGACATAATCATCAACCACCCACATGGGAAGGGCAGGGCTGGAACCATAATAAGAGTACAAAGAACCGGAGGTAGGTAAGAGCTCTGTGGAGGTCGTGACAATGGGGGTCAGATAGATAAGACAAAGCCAAGCAAAGGACACCTGAGACTCCAGGCTCGCCCTGGTGTAGAATGATGTCACCATTTAGATAAACTGGCTCATACTGGGGGCAAGTGTGTGCATAAGTAAGCTCAGTATCAAACATCTAAAGAGTACAATGGCAACTTTCCTAAAACAAAACAACTCTATAACTTAAGACACCTGGGATGAACATATATTTTAGAGGCTATTGTCACTAAAACCAGGAGTAGGAAGATGTCCCAGAAAAAAATGTATAGAATAAGAAAAAGAATTAGAATAGAATCTACTTAAGTGATTAAGAATGTGTACACAACAAGAGAAAGGTAAAATGAAATGAGCTTGGATGAGCTTGGAATCTGACAAATGTGGCCTGAAATTCTGTCTTTCAACCATTACCTGTTTGAACTGAAGTCAATAACCTAAGCCTTCACTGCCTCTGCTATAAAAATGAAGATACCTATTATCTACATTTTGTATGCATACCCTATTGAACACATATATTTCCTCCACCAGTTAAAAGTTCATGACTGACACCAGTGTAACAGTACTCACTAAGTAGCACACAATTAACCAGGTAGATTATCTCAGCAGTCTTTAAGACTAAGGCAGGAAAATCTATCACAAGTTCAAGTTCAGCCTCGGCAATTTAGAAATTACTCAACAAGACCATGCCTCAAAATAAAATGGACTGGAGATGCCAGGTGCAGTGGTTTATGTCTGTAACCCTAGCGCTAAAGCGGAGGCACGATTGCTATGAGTTCAAAGCCAACCTGACCTACATAGTGAGGCCCCATCTCAAAAAAAATAAATAAATAAAAATAAAAATCAAGGTGAGGGGATGTTGAAGATGTAGCCCAGTGGGAAAGCCCTCAGTTCAATCCTCAATATCAAAACATAAAATAAAAATCCATATGGCCCACAGCAGTACACTAAAATGCAGAACTTGAGCAAATTATGTCCTATTAAATAGCAAAGAAGGGACAGCCTGATAGCTCAGGGAACTAACGGGACTGCTTAGGTAGAGCGCAGCAGGCTGGGTTCAATCCCCAGTGTGCTCTGCAGGCCCTTTCCCTGTGGCAGGGCTGGGATTAGAATTGACACTGGGCATGGTGGTATGCACCTATAATCCCAGCTGAAAACAGGAGGATCTCCAATCTATATGGTGAGACTCTATAGATCCAGTACTAACTACATAAAATAAGGAAAGGAAATACATCTTCAGTTTTATATAACTATGCGGTTAAAGAGAGTCAGCCTATGTAGTTCACACATTCCTTTTGTTATTCGTTCACTAAAGGCCCACCTTCTCCCCACCAACAAAAGCATGCTCACTTTCATCCTGAAAATTCCTCTATAGCTTGCTATGGACTAGGGGGTTTTGTTTTTGCTTTAAACAATTTATTTAACTGAAATGGACTTATATTTGTTTCTGAAGTGACTTCTATTTATTTTGCTACATCTTTTCCCCATCATGATTTATGGGATCTTCAAGTCAATGTAAATATCTTATAAATATTTGAATATTTGGGTATACACCAGCAGAATACCTCAGCAGCATCTTTTAGCAAGAAAAACACTAAAGAATAAAGACTAGACACAATTACTAGGTACAGTGAAAACCTGCTGCAATTATTTCTGAGGTAAGAAGGCACCACAAGGGCCAGGCAGATGCCTGTAATCCCAGCACTTGGGAGGCTGAGGCAGGAGGACTGTTGTGAGTTCGAGACCAGCCTGAGCTACAAAGTGAGCTTAAGGCCAGCCAGAAATGCATAGTGAGACCCTGTCTCAAAAAGACAAAAAAAAAGCCGGGCGTGGTGGCGCAGGCCTGTAATCCCAGCACTCGGGAGGCTGAGGCAGGAGGATTGTTGTGAGTTCGAGACCAGCCTGAGCTACAAAGTGAGCTTAAGGCCAGCCTCAACTGCATAGTGAGACCCTGTCTCAAAAAAACCAAAAAAAAAAAAAAAAAAAGAAATAAGGTACCACATACCTGTTCAACTAAGAAAACCACCCTGCCAACACAGGGTGATTTTATTTTTACTTAGGACTACCAATTAGGTGCTGAGTGACAGAGCAACATCCCCAATTTAGGCCATGAATTTATAGGGAATAGGTTCCAACAACTCAGTTTCCTTCCTATTGGTCCTCACAAAGTGTGCTTCTCTGGGAGGGGCAGGCTGGTGCTTCAACTGAACTCAAGGTACCTTCTCTCTGGTTTCCTTCTTTTTCTGATTATTTTCCTTGACACGTTTCAGGAAGCTATCATGACTTTTTGATTGCTCCATGTGCTCAATACACACATTAATCCTCTTGGCAAGTATCTTGCCCTTTACCTATATATTTACAACAACAATGCCAAAAGCATGCTGAGTAATGATGTAGACTCTCCCTGTTTTGCCATGGTAAAATTTGTGAGGCATTCCTTTTTGCACTTGATGTTTACAATATCACCCTTTTTGTAGATTCGCATGTATGTGGCCAAAAGAACAAGCTCATGTTTTCAAAAAGACCTGGAAAATATATACTGGGTTCCCCTCCTCTTGCCCTTTATGTTAGTCATTTTAGAAAATTACTGGAAGATGGTGGTTCCCTGGAACTGCTCTTAAGGTTTTGTTTTGTTTTCTCCAGTGCTGGAGATCCAATCCAGGGCCTCACCCATACTTGGCAGTGTTCTAATACTGATCTATAAGAACAGCCTTTAGCTTGGGATTTCTGATAATCTCACTTTGTTAAGAAAGTCAAACAGCAAGATGTTCAATACACAGCAAACATTGTTTTATAAAAGTCAAAAATAAATAAAAGCCAAAGCCACACTAAAACCATGCTTGACAGTAACTGGTTTCTAGTTTATTACACTTCACTCTTCTCAAAGACAGTAGGCAACTGAGAAATAAGACCAGATTCAGACTGTGGTGTGATGGCACATGCTGTAATCCAGGACTCCTAAGGTTGAGTCAAGAGGAGTAACTTACAGGTCAGCCAGACTACACATGCAACTTAAAGAGTAAGACTGCAGTTCTATTACAGACTCCTAGAAGACGAATCAGTGAGGCAAAGTGAAGAAAGAAACCAAGAGGCCTCAGTACTGTTTTCACATTTAGCAGTGCTGCAAGGTTTGCTGGGAACTCAGAGGTGCTGCCTAGAGGCCTGGCTCAACTCCTTGGACTCTGCCCAGTGTGAAAGTGAAGGAGGCCATTCTGTGGCCCACACCACAGTGCAGGGGCAAGATGGCCACTGTACCCATCTCCACAACCAACTCAAGAGCAGCAAGGTTAAGACTCAGGCTTTTAATGCCCTGTTCCACATGTATCTGCTATTCACCAATGATCAGATCTCTGACTTCACACCTGAGGACAGTCATGCCTACATAACGATATTTTGAATAAGGAAGGCTCACCTCTATGACAGTGGCCCCTGGCATTAAATTGTTTAGTGATGTCACAGCCATCTTAGCTTGTGCACCTGCAGGCTGTGATATTCACAAAAAATTCCCCCAGGGACACATTTCTCAGAAGCCATTTTTCTCATGCTTATTTACATGTACACATGCACAGATAAGACAGGATCAGCACACCAAAGACCCAAGCAGGAGGCAGGACAGGAAGGGAGGGAACATCTTAAGAATAGTCAAAAAATGACTTCGAAAAAAGACACAGAGTAATATGAGCCTCTAGGTAAGGAAGCATGCCTGGAAAATGGAGAGCTCACACCAACTGTGCTTTCTGGAAATACTATCACTGAAAGCTAGAGTCAGCAAGAAAACTGACTACGGGATGTGAGCTTGGGTTTACTACAACTTCCACCTAAACTGAATTTCCCCATTGATTTCTACTGAAATGTAACAGCACCTACGGGGCTGCAGGTAACATAAAGAAACAGCCAGGTTATTAAAGTTTTAGTTTTATATAATTCGCTATGCACACTATGGCTCTCAGATAAACAACAGAACTAGAATAGGCATTTCCCAGGAGAAAAGAACATTCATTTAAGAAGGAGTAATTTCATTTGGTGCATTTCAGTAGTAAGTAATAAAAAGCTATTATTTCACTTATTGAATGCAGGCAATAATGTTTTAGATTGTCCAAAATTTAAAAGGTACTTACCTATATAAGCAGTCCATATAATCTGCACCCTTGCTATATTCTTCCCAATACCTATGATACATAACAAGTACTTGTTCTTCAGACTCTAGAACTCTCTATATAAACAAAGAAAACATTTTAATTTAGAAAGTGCTATTTTCATTATAATATACAAAATGCATCAAAACTCACCTTCAAAAATAAGTACTTCAAACATTATAAATTACATACACGCCGGGCATGGTGGCGCATGCCTGTAATCCCAGCACTCGGGAGGCTGAGGCAGGAGGATTGTTGTGAGTTCGAGACCAGCCTGAGCTACAAAGTGAGCTTAAGGCCAGCCTGAACTGCATAGTGAGACACTGTCTCAAAAAGACAAAAAAAAAAAAAAAAAAAAAAAAAAAAAAAAAAAAAAAAAAAAAAAAAAAAAAAAAAAATTACATACACAACTACCCCAATACAAATGAATTAACTGGGAATCTAGGGTGTGAAAGCACATGCCTATAATCCCACACTCAGGAGGCTGAGGCAGGAGGATCCCCACTGAGATAAATCTCAACTACATAGTGAGACCCTGTCTCAAAAAGCATGAGTATGAAACAACTTGGGAAAATGAGTCTGATTTTGAAGTGATACCTCCATCACATAGAATAAAGTTATTTCATCCCAAGATAAAAGGACAAAAATGTATTGGGCTCTGATTGTCTTTGGAACAGAATATGAAGATCAATCTAAAACAGAGTATTACTTTTGATCAGACAAGTGATACTAGCATAGCAACACCCTACTGCTATGAATGGACACTGAGACCTTTTCCCCAAAATGAGATTTTTACATTTAAGAGACAGCTATTACTTTTATTTCATTTTATTTATTTTATTCATTCATTCATTCATTCATTTTTTGAGACAGGGTCTTGCTATGCAGTCGAGGCTGGCACTGAGCTCACTTTGTTGCCCAAGCAGGTCTTAAACTCACAAACATTCTCCTACCTCAGCCTCCCAAGTGCAGGCATGTGAGAAAGTTAAAAAAAAAAAAAAAAAAAAAAAAAAAACTAAGTCTCGGGTCCATTTTTTAATAATGTATTTGTAAATCCATACCTATAATCCCAGTCCTATTGAAGACTGAGGCACGAGGATCACAAGTTCATGCTTAGCCTGTACACACAACTTAACAATGTACTGAGATCCTGACTCAAAATAATACAAAAAGGGCCAGCGCAAAGGCCCAGGTCTCATCCCCACAGCTGCCACCTGACCTAGTGTAAGGAGACCTAGTCTGGCCATAAGTAACACATTGGACTGATATTAAGAAACTTGAAAGCTCTTTGATCTCTTTGATCTCAGTTTTCCCAATTGTCCACATGACTTAGGTAAGACCTGATCTCAATTTTTATCTAATTCTCTAATGAGGGGCCATGCTTTCAAACTCAGCATTTTAGTAATTAAGACTTAAGATGAAAAAATAACCTAAGAGTCACATTTTCTATCTATCAAATTGGTAAATGAAAAATAGCATCTGCTCTTAGTGCTGGGGAATAAATAAAGCACCCTTAACGAACTGCTTCTGGTGGTTTGAACCTAACAAACCTAGAAAATAATGTATTAAGTAATACATGTCGAAAACAATAAAATAGGTGTGTGACCAAACTATGGGACTGGAGATACAGCTCAGTGGTAGAGAGGACACTTGAAATGCACACCAACCACCAGAAAGATTATCATGGTCACATAATGATAACTACCAGAACCATGTCTGTGATACCAAATTATTTAAACTAGGATCTATCTAGCAATAGGACTATTTAAACAGCATCTCCAAAAAACAGAAAACTTATGTCTTACACAACTATGAATCATTACATAACTTACTAGCGAACTTTGTATTTTGTTTTCTTTTGTTTTGTTTTGAAATGGGTTTCCTCTGTATAGACCAGGCTGGCCTTGACCTCCCAGCACTCCTCTTGCCTCAGTCTCCTATTTGCTGGGCATATAGGCCTGCACCACTCTGCCCAGCATAAGAGCAAACTTTAAAACAACTAAACAGTAAAGACATTACAGTATTTTCTGCCAAAACCACTTCATTAGCTAATAAATTAACACTAACATGTACATGCCATGAACAATAAATATGAAGGAGAAAAATTCCGCAATTGAGACCATACTCTAAAGTGAAATAAATTATAAATACTGCCTGGTCAGGGCTAGGGATGTAGTTTAGTAGTAGAGTAATTGCCAAGCATGCACAAGTTCAACCCCTAGTACAAAAATAAATAGTGCTTGGTCTCTCTGGTGTTATAAAATGAAGTATAAATAAGGACTAACATGTATAATAGAAATTGTGAAAGGGGGGGAGGGGAAAAGGAGAAAAGGAAAAATAGAAACAAGCAAATAAAAAGGGAAAGGGATTGAAGGGTGATTAGGAGAAAAGCAAAAAAAGAATCAAGTTGTACTATACATATATATATAAATATATATATACACACACACACACACACACAAGTACAAATTCCCTATGACAAATGCTATCATTATGTACATCTAAAATGTACCAACAAACTTAATTTTAAAAATAGAGCAATTCCTTGAAATATCTTAAGGCCATGACCAATTTTGCCTACTTTTGGGTTGTTACCATTTTAAAGTATATCTACCTTGGCTGCCCATACAGGACTAGGCACTTTACAAAGACCGCGCCAGTATGTCTCAGAGCTAGCTCAGTCCTCAAGGTGCTAAATAAGCTCCCACAGCTGTCACAACAGTTAGGAAAAGGCAGAATGAAGACTGCAACCCAGGCAGTAATTATCTCAAGGTCCTGAGAAGATGGACCGCCAGTCAGCAACACTGCTGACAGCAAAATGCTGCAGAGCTCCAGGTCCACACACAGATGGGAGTCGATGACACTGCCTCACGCACAACATGCACTTAGCATAACTGCTCACACAGGGCTCTGCCACACTTTCACACTGGCTCTTTCCCTTTGTCTAGAAGATATTATATACCATGAAGAGACAGATAAAAGGTTGAAAATAGAGATTTGCCAATGCGTAGGAATTAAAAGGTAAATTTTCCTTCACACACTAGTTATACAATTTTGAATAATTAACCGCATTTCCCAATAACATAATGCTTGACTTAAAAGATCTGGAAAATAGCTGGGTGTGGTGGCACATGCCTGGAATCCCAGCACTCAGGAGGCTGGAGCAAGACTGCCATGAGTTTTAGAAAAGAACTTATTTGAAAAATTGTGTTCAATAAACTAAAAAAATTTGAATTTTATACAAGTTCTATAATGTAAGACAATAAACAGACCAAATAGCTATGCAGCTATAAACACATTCATATCACATGTATATCAATGCTTACCTTGTGCAAATGCCGAACGTGATTTTCCAAAAAACTCTTAGTTTCTGTGTAAAGTCTTTCTCCAAGTGGTTCAGGATAGGCCACACATAAAGCATAGATATCTCTAGACAAATTATTAAGGTTTTCATATTTGTTAGAGTTACAATTTTAATGCCTGGCTAGCACAAGGCATTAAATCCCTGAGTTCAATCCCCGCTTCCACAAAAAAAAAAAGTTACAAAATGATAAAAGACGTAAATTTGATGAAAGTGAAAATTAATTTTTGTGAGTTAAGCTTATAATATTTAATGTTGTTATAGTACATGTAATACTGTAGTGCTGCTTAAACTATAAAATCATACTTTAAAAATCACTTTAAGATTCACTTATTCATTAAAGAAGCTTGTTGGCTGGCTGTGGTAGTAAACACCTGTAATCCCATCAGTCTGAGATGCTGAGGAATCACAAATTCAAGCCCAGCCTGGGCTACTTAACATAGTAACTGACTCAAAACTCAAAGGGGAGGGCTGGCGTGATAGCTTACCAGAGTAAGAGCCTGCTTTGGCAAGCATAGGGACCAGGGCTCAATCCTGCATGCTGCACCAGCCCCACCCCCTGGGGTAAGGTGAGCCTGGGACTGAGTCCAGGTGTGGCGGCAAATGTCTGTAATCTCAGCACTGGGGAGGCTGAAAACAGGAGGATCACTGAGTCTGAGCTGTATAACGAGACCCTGTACCAAACACTTTTTAATGTTTCATTTAATTTATTAAAGGGGAAGTTGGTAGGATATAGCTCATGAGAGAGTCCTGGGTTCAATTTCTAGTAGCACAAAAATAAAAGTTCTTATTGTGAGTTATTTCAAAACACAAAAGAAGAATGGATCCTCACAGAAGTTAAAATCCCAACGATTTCCAGTCTCAACTGGGAATTTCTTCCATTTTTCAATTAAAATACTCTTTGAAGCCAGTGTATGGCACACATCAGTAATCCCAACACTTAAAGAGAATCAGGCAGGAGCATATGGAAGCTACATAGAAAGTTCAAGGCCAAGGGACCAGGGAGATGGCTCAGTGGAATAAGCGCTTCCCTGGCAAGCGCAAGGGCCTGAGTTCAAGCTCCGGTTCTGAAAAAAAAGGAAAAAGAAAGTTCAAGGCAGCCTGGACATGGTGTGATCCTGTTTCAAAAATTAAAAAAAAAAGAGTAACAGTCAACATAGTCAACCTCTCTACATTTTTAGTTCAATGAAATTGTTCTGCTTTCTCCTTTTTTTTTGTCATGAGCACTAGGGCTCTGGTTAAGACTCATGGGGGGCACTGCTATAGGCTCTTAGGCCTTCAGCTGGACTCATGCAGGACATTACCATGGGGTCCAGGGCCTTGGCTAGAATCTTGGGTCTGCAGTATGTGGACAGATTTCTTACACTCTTTATTATGAAATAATTCTACAAACTATGCATCCTGTATTAAATTGATTTCCTTGCAAATTCTGTCTACAACAGGTACCTTGGTCACAAAAGTATAGGGAACTGAATTCTGCCCACTAACAGGAATGAGCTCAGCTGAGGCCCCCTGAGTTCTAGCTGAGAATGCAGCCAGCCAACTCCTGTACTTCAGCTTCTGAGAACCAACAGACAACTAATCATACCATGATCTTCTAAATGCCAGAGCACAGAGACAATAAAGGCATTTCTTTAAACCACTATGTGTGGTAAACTGCTATATAGTACATCAGTAGAAGATGTGGACAATCTCCATATGCTACTTATCAGCCCTATACACACTCCCATATCCAGTCATGAGGAATTAGCAAACATACTGCCCTGCCAGGCAGGGTGGCTCATGCCTGTAATTCTAGCATTTAGTAGGCTGAGGCAGAGAATCAAAAAGAGGCCCAGTGGACTCCACAGTAAGCTCAAGGCCAACCTGGACTACACAGTGAGATTCTGATTAAAAAAATCTACTGAAATCTGCTCCATCAATTACTATTAATGAGACTCTGGACAAGTCCCTTCCTCTGAGATTAGTCTCTTCCTCTGTTACATGAAGATAGTGATTACATTTGCCTCGATGAATCCACAGGCTTGAAGTATCAAATAACATCTATAAGATCTTTGTGAACTATTAAGTGTTACAGAAATGTCAGAATCACAAAATGAAAAAAAAAGCAAAATTACTTTTGTCTTCAGAGCCCAGCTACAGTCGGCCTGACCAATCCTCATTACAATTGCAGTCATAATTCAATGGTTTTTATGTTAATCCTCCATACTCTTGTATTAAGGTTTAGCTTAATATTAGAGTTAGGTTGTATTGAGAACAAGCAGAATCACTCTCATGAAATTAGAGCTTTCCAAATTAACAGAAGCCCTACGTCTATATATGAAGGGCAATTCTTTAGCCTCCAAAGATTGTTAGAGGGTAGTCTTAGGCCCTGTAGGTGGCTGTCATGTAGGAAGTCACTTCAGAGTGTCCTAGGTACAACTACAGATCTACATTTTTAGATAAAAGTACCAACTTGCAAATTGAAGCAATTGATCCAGTTTTAAAAAGAAGTTTCCAGCCAGGCACCATGACACACGCCTGTAATCCTCACACTTTAGGAACCTGAGGCACAAAGTTCAAAAGTGGAGCCCAGCTTGGGCAACATAGACTTTCTTTAAAAAAATTTTTAAAGAATGAAGAGTGGGAAATGTAACTTAACACAAAGGCCTTGGGTTCCATCTGCAGAACTGAGATGCAAAATATGTTTCCATCTCAATCATTAAGCTTGCTACTCCACCTCCACTTAGAACAAGCAGGTGTGACCCCAGCCCAAGTGTATGGGCTTAGTCCCCTACTTACATCACTACTAGGATGTGGTGGAACCCTCGGGAGGCCTGAAGTGCCTCGGGAAAGAAGTTAGGTCCTGTGGCTAGGACCCTGAAGGAGGAATCCCAGCTCCTGCTTCTTTCTCTATCTCCTAGATACCATGAGCCCACCAGCTCCTACCCTGATGTGCTGCCAACAGAGCCCTGAAGGCAAATTTGGCAAAACTCTTCCTACTTAGAAGTCTCTATTTTGCTATAGTGTACAAGGCACACAAACATTTTTACCCCAACTGGCCTGCTCCCTCACTTTGCTGAAGTCTGCACCCAAATATCACCATTCTCAGAAGATGCTCTAAAACCACCTTATCAAAAGGGCCCCCCTGCATACAAGCACTCCATGTCTTCTCCAATCCTGTCCCTGAAGTTAACAACATAGTATCTATCTCTGCCTATTGTTAGAAGACACTGACATTAGACTTCTTACACTGTAATAACTGTCTGTTTCTCTCACTATAGTAAGAGCTGGTTTAAATCACAACTCCATTCCCAAAGCCTAAAATAATCCCTTAAAGATCTATCAAGTGCTCAGTTTACCACCATGCCACCCTGAACGTGCCCAATCTTGTCTGATCACAGAAGCTAAGCAGGGTCAACTAACTAGTACTTGATAGTGACATAAGTGCTAAATAAGTATGAAATAAAAGGTTATAAAATATTAGTTGTCATAAGAAAGGATGAACATGGAAATGTAAATACTGGATTTGAAAATACTGACATGGGAAATACTCCTGTTTTAATAAATTTATGCAAATTCTCTCTTTTCACTACCCTCATCAATTCATAATACTTATCAAATTGCCACAAAAGGATACGAAAAGCGATCATTCCACGTTGTTCTCTCAACATATTCCAACATGACAACTGCTTTGATTGTAGTAAGGAGTTTGTTCCACGTTTCATCAAAATCTACTACTCTTGGTTTTAAAGACATTGTGCAAGTTCAGTGTTGAAATCTGTTGATTAAAAACAATACATACTGTTAGCATTAATTCCACAAACTTGGTTATTTGTTTTTTAAGTGATACATAATTTTAAAATGGCACAATAAATTAAAAAGTAGAAACAGAAACTGGTAAATATTAGAAATATTAAAGTTGATTACCCCCTTTTATGATCAGACAAGTAATTTCATAGGATAAAAACTTTCAATGCAATTATTTGTGAACAAGGTATCACTTCATTGATTGTTAAGCTTCATTGGTATGTTAGAGAAAAGTTGGAGCCTAACTAACCTAAATCCCAACTCCCATCATGCAAAGTATACAGAAATGCTCAACAAAAACATTTTCCCCACAAATCCTTGTGGTCTGCAGCCCTAAATTAGAGGGTGAGGGCCGGTGAGATAGCTCAGGGTCTAAAGTGCCTGCTTAGGCAAGCTTAGGAAATCGCAGGGACTGTGGTTTGATCCCCATACCACATGCTGTGCCAGCCCGGCTCCCAAAGCATGCCGAGTCACCCACAAAAAAAAAAAAAAAAAAAAAAAAAAAAAAAATCAAGACTGATATATATATGCAGGCAAATACAAAAGGATACAATAAAGCTTTACCTTCATATTAGTTTTAGTAAAAATGATTAGGGAAGAAATCTCCATTCATATTAAAACTAATAGGGATGTGTAGTGCAGTAGGACTCACAAGAAATTAAGACTTTTTTAAATGGATTTTTGGGGCTGGCCTGATAACTCAGAGGACTAAAGTGCCTGCTTAGTTAGGCTGGGGTTCGATCCCCGCCATGCTGTACTATGCTGTGCTGTGCTGTGCTGTTTCAGCCAACCCTGGGGCTTCCTGAGAAAACAGACTGGGAATAGTGGCACATGCCTGTAATCCCAGCGCTTGGAAGGCTGCACACAGGGCCCCCTTCTCACCATCACTGCCCCAAGAAGAAAGCACTGACAGATGACAAGGAAAAGACCGAGAGAAAAGTAAAACATGCAAGAGAGTTTGCCACATGGAATCAACACCCTCCTAACAAAAAGAAGACCCTCCTTCTAGCTTTAAACTCATTCCTCTACTACGGAGACTAGGTAAGTGGTGGTTTCACTGTGTTGGCTTAAGAAGTAAGCTAATCTAAAAAAAAAAAAAAAGAAGAAGGCTAATCTATTGAACCCTCTCTTTTCTTTATTAACCACATTCTATCCTGCTATAGCACTGTTTCCTTAATCCATCCATTGTTTATCATCTACAAATGCTCTGGGATCTACCCCTGTGCATAAATCCTAACAGGTGTTCACATGAATATAGTGTCTGCTATGATTCAAGAACACACTATAAGGGGCCGAGGAGATGGCTGAGTGGAATAAGTGCTTCCCTGGCAAGTGCAAGAGCCTGAGTTCAATTCCCAGTTCCACAAAAAAAAAAAAAAAAAAAAAACACCCTATAATGTTTTGGTATTGGCTATTGAACATAGGACCTTTGCTCTAAGGTACATCACCAATCCTTTTTATTGTTTAGATTTTAAGACAGGAACTTGTTAAATTGACCAACACAAGCTTGAAGTACTTTGAAGCTTCCTCTCAAGGGAACCCCGTGCCATCAACAGCCTAATAACCTCTTGATTCAGAAGTCACTGCATAGCAGCCTGACTCATACATTCTGCTCCCCTTGCTTTTCTATACAGAAAATCCTTTTTCTTGCCATTTCCTCTCCATCCATTCACCTAATTCCTACAGATAGAAAAACAAGTACAACCTTGGTCCAAGTCCACTGGCTTTTAAGTCCATTCTCTTGGACTTGCTTAAGGTAAGTGTGAGCCAGCCAGACAGTTCAGCTGACTAAAGCACCTGCTTAAGCAGGCACAGGGACTAGGGTTTGACTTGTGTCCTGCAAGACCTGCTCCAGGGTACATTGAGACTGGTGTGGTAGGGCACACCTGTAATCCCAGTGTTTGGGAGGCTGAAAACAAGATGATCACTATAAGTTATGAAGTAAGGCCTTGTAGATCCTATACTACATACATTCAAAAAAAAAGAAAAAAAAAGCTAGCTAATTCTGATGCATTATGATTTGATACCTCACAAGAAGATTCATTACAACTGTGTGCCAGACAGCTATGTTTCAGTCAGTGACTGACTGCATATGCAGTGAAGGTCCCCCAAATCCTATCCCTATGAAAGCTTCATGCTTAGTTCTAGTAAAGCATTTAATCAGAAGCTGCTTATGTTCCCTTCACATTCTTTGCTTTCCATATGAAAGTGGGGGGGGCAAGGAGATGGCTCAGTAGAATAAGTGCTT
This sequence comes from Ctenomys sociabilis, assembly GCA_004027165.1. Taxonomy (NCBI): domain Eukaryota; kingdom Metazoa; phylum Chordata; class Mammalia; order Rodentia; family Ctenomyidae; genus Ctenomys; species Ctenomys sociabilis. The sequence continues at coordinate 18,840 of PVKA01029391.1, forward strand.
CCCTGGCAAGTGCAAGGGTCTTAGTTCAATCCCCAGTTCTGAAAAAAAAAAAAAGAAAAAGAAAAAAAAAAAAAGTGAGTTATCGTACACCATGGCTGTAAATTATTTTAATGGTTGCACAGGCTGCCTCCTTTATAGGACAGACTGGCACCTCTAGGTGGATTTATGATACAAGGAATACAGATGACTGATAATACAGGCTGGAAGTAGTAGAAAATTTGCAAGTTAAGGTGAGGAAAGCAGCTCCTGTCAGCTTAGCAAAACAACAAAAACTGACAAACCCATTGAAGAAAGTCCTGAAACAGTCTGCTGCATTTTCTGCTTGGGCCCTAGAAAGTCCATATAACTGAACATTCTAATTGTCTTTAATTCACTGAAATTGTTTAAGGACTTTACTCATGTTGAGTGTGGACAGGATGTGAAAGAAATAGGGCAAAGAATGAAAACAGGGCCACAACCACTGTACTGTTTTCAACCTCTCAGGCTATCAGACAAGCAAGCCATAAAGCCATAGTCACAAGTCATTTTAGGGGGTGGGGGGATATGTTCAGGGAAATGTTGTTAGGTTGTTCTATTCTGTGATTATCACAGTGTGGACTCATATACACAAGTTAACATATAACCCAACAAATCCTTCTATTCCAAGGAGAATATGACTAATACCTGGTGAAAAATGTTCACAGAAGCAGTACCAGTCAAGGCCAAAATAGGAAACTATACAGCGTACCTATACAATGATTACTGAGCAATGCAAAGAGACAGAAGAACTGATACACACAACATGAATAAACCTCAAAAAAGTATCTGAGAGTGTAGCTTGGTGGGACAGCACTTGCTTAGCACATGCAAGGTTCTGCTTTCAAACACTGGCACCACAAAACACACGAACAGCATGAAATGGATCATAGAAGACCACCTTATGATTCCATTCATAAGGAATACCCAAAAGAGGGAATTCCACAGACAAAAACTGCATTAGTAGCTGCCTAAATAAGTTGGAGAAAACAGGAAGTTGCTCTTAGTAAGGTGCTGAAGCTATCCCTAAATGACTGTTATGATAGTTATACAACTCTGTGAGCTCACTAAAAACCACTGAATTGTACATTCCCAATGTGTAAATGAAATGCTATACAAAATATAGCTCAACCGAAGTGTTGGACATTAAAAGAATTACAAAACTCCAAGTAACAATTTTGGAGCAATTTAATGGACATGAGAGTGAAAGACATTCACACACTATGAGGTGAAGTCTGAAAGCTCAGCCCCCTCTGCCATGCTCCAGTCACCTGCTCACATCACCAGAAGCAATGCTGTGTCCCTGGAGGCATTTTACACACATGTACACATGCTTTTATAACAAAAGCATCACAGTAGTACACTGATCATACTGCTACATACTCTTGCCTTTTCACAAGACTATTCTGGGTAAAGTATGATTGATATGTTAATATAGAAAAGACTTCTCAGTCAAGGACAGTGGCACACACAAATAATCCCAGGCTTCACAAGGAGTTCAAGGCCTGTCTCAATTACATAGCAAGACCCTGCCTAAAAATAAAAGAGCTTCCTTAATCACATGGCACTGCAGTGATGAGATGTTCGACATGAGTCTTCCAAAAAAGTGTTTAGCAAAAAAAAAAAAAAAAAAAAAAAAAAAAAAAAAAAAAAAAAAAAAAAAAAAAAAAAGTGTTTAGCTAATTAGCAGAATTTTAAATTATTTCTTTTGTTTTAAGTTTTTATTATAGTTATGAAATTTGGAGGTTTTTTCTTCTCCCTATACTGAGGACTAAACCCAAGGTCCCAAAGAGGTGTTCTACACTGAGCTATATCTCAGTCCTCAGCATTTTTATTTTACTTTGAGACATATCCTCAACAAATTGCCCAAGCTGGCCTTGAATTGATCTCCTTCTTCAGCCTCCCCAGCAATCAGGATATGGGTACCACCATGCATGGCTTTAAGGTTTTAAAAAACAATTTAGTCACTCATCCCACTTGGATTCTAAATAGTTTCCATTTAAAGACTTGAGAACACAATTTATATTACAACTGCTATCCATATTTACTGAAAAGGACCCTACCTTCAACTCATTACATGGTTTTCGTGCCTATACACTATACACTGTATAGAGAACCACACTAAATGCTGTTCTATTTGTTTACAGGTAGGATCTCCTGGGGAGATAGCTCAGTAGAATGAGCACTTGCCTGGAAAGTACAAGATCCTGGTGCCACAAAAAAAAAAACAAAGAGAGAGATCGATCTCCATATGTAGTTCAGGTTGGCCTTGAACTCAGCAGTATCTTCCTGCCTCGACCTGGAATGGTAGGATTACAGGTGTGTTACCTTGTTCAACTAGAACCAGTGCCAGCTAATCTTCAATCTTTAAATCAGCAAAATATCGTATGAAATACTAGATAACAATTTTTTCAACATAAATTCTATGTGTACAACAAGGGGGGGGAATCTCTCAGAATACATTAAGAAGATAGTTTTGGGGGACCAGGGAGATGGCTCAGTGGAATAAGTGCTTCCCTGGCAAACTCAAGGGCCTGAGTTCAATCCCCGGTTCTGCCAAAAAAAAAAAAAAAAAAAAAAAAAAAAGATCGTTTTGGTGGTTTGTTTTTGTTTTTGTTTGCCAGAACCAAGGATTGAACTCAGGCCCTTGCGCTTGCCAAGGAAGCGCTTATTCCACTGAGCCATCTCCCCCACTGGTTTTGTTTTTTGTTTTTATTTTTTTTTGGGGGGGGTCTTTTTAAGACAGGGTCTCTATGTAGTTCAGAGTGGCATTGAGCTCATTTTGTAGCCCAGGTTGGGCTAAAACTTGCAATGATCTTCCTGCTTTAGCCATCTCAGTGCTGAGATTACAGGAACGCACCACCATGTACCACTATGCCTGGCTTGGTATGACATTTTTAAAACCAGATTTAAGACAATACTTGGGATCAGGGATATAGGCTCAACAGAGTGCTTTGTCTTGAGTTTGATTTCCAGTGCTCCCCCCCAAAAAAACACCTATTCAAATTTTTAGTACTGGATCCTGGGTTAAATCCCTATTACCACAAAATCAAAAATAAACAAATTAGAAGCTGTGCCAGGCCTGGAGGAGGGAGTGCATGCATGTAACTACTGGGGGCCCTGCAAGACCCCTACTCAAACCTCAAAAGAGGAGGAAGCAACAGTGAGGTAGCTCAGTAGGAAGGCCTAGGGTTCAACCCTCAGAACATGTTTTTTAAAAGCCTAGGAAAGGATCAAGCTATGATGTTCTATAGGGTACAAAAAGCAAGAACAACACAAGAAAGTTTCTGGTCTTGGGATGATACCAACAAGAAAATACAAAGTTCCACTGGGAGAAATAGAGAAAAGGTACATTTAATAAAGCTTAGATACACACAACTACACACCTACACACACACATACACACACACAAACTGTACCCAAGATAAATGAACTCTCAAACCTCAGAAATAAAATATTTGGGCTTGGGAAATAGCTCAGTGGAGTAAGCACTTGCCTGGCAAGCACAAGGTCCTGAGTTCATTCCCTGGTACCACCAAAACAAACAAACAAACAAAAAAGTTGTACCTTATTAAGTGCTGGGGAGATAGCTCAGTGCAATAAGTGCTTACCTAGTAAATGCAAGGTTCTGAGTTCAATCCCTGGTACCGCAAAAAAAAAAAAGAAATAAAATATTCAACCCATGCTGAGCCAGGTGGTATATGCCTATAATTCTAATGAATGGGAAGACTGAGGCAGGAAGTTCCAACATTCAAAGAAAGGTTAGGCAATTTAGCAATACCCTATCTCAAAATAAATGTAGCTCAAGGGCCAGCCAAATAGCTCAGTGGATTAAACTCTGAAAGCAGGCCCCGCCCCCAGAGTGCTGAGACTGGGCTTGGGGGCACTCACCTGTAATCCCAGAACTTGGGAGGCTGTAAACAGGAGGATCGCTATAAGTCTGATCTATACAGTGAGACCCTTTAGACCCTGCCCTAAAATACAAAATGAATGAATGAATATAGCTCAGTTGTACAGCACTAGCCTAGTTATGTTCAAGCACCTGGCTTTAATCATCACAGTGACACACAAAAATCTATACACACATAATGAAAAAATATTTTTAAAAAGGATATGGCCTTGTCAAGATCAGATACATTTTAATTTGGGTGACAATGTTCTTCAAGCAGACATTTTTCAAATGAAGTGGTTCAAATGGTCACATTTCAGCAAATGAAACAATTATAGTATCTCAATCTGAAGCACAGAACTGAGGTTGGCATATAAATAAATCTGAAGTATGAACTATATTAGTAAAATGCATAATCATGGTTTATGTACTAATTAATCAGTATGACTACAGCTAAAGCATAACTAACTTCTAATAAACGTTCTGGTGTATAACATTTTACTTGCGTTCTAAAAGAATATCAATAATGTAAATAATTAGTTACTATTCAGGACCTATTTTTAATCTAAGGAGGGAAAACACTGATGAATGATAACTATTTCCATGTGGACCACTAACAAGCAATAAATACATGACAATTTTTTAAATTAACAGTAAGATTTTTTAATGCAGTGGTCTGAACTGACTTCAGATTTAAGTCATCATAATTGGTTTTCTTTTTAATGTATTTGGTACAGGGTCTCACTATACAGCCCGAACTGGTAGTGATCCTCCTGTTTTCAGCCTCAACAGCACTGGGATTAAAGGTGTGGGACACCACACTAGGTTTCACTGGCTGGCTCAGCATTGGGGGTGGAGGGGACTGAGTGGCCTGTGGTGCTGGGGATCAAACCTGGTCTGTACTTAGTCCACTGAGCTATCTCACTGGCCCTTCATAATTGGTTATCTTAATGCCATTTTGCAGGCTTAAAGTTACCTGTTACTTATTTTAAAAAAAAAAGAAAATTCTAAAGACTTCATATGAAGTTGTTGTTGTTGTTGCTTTGAGACAGGGTGGCTTTGAACTCACTTTGCCGCCCTGAACTTGTAGTGATCCTCCTGCCTCACCATATCAGGCTGATATTACAGGTAGGTACCACCATATCCCAGACCACACAGGGTTTTTGACCATGGGACTATTTAGGCTTGTTTTCCAGTACTGAGGATTAAACTCTGGAGCCTCACACTGAGTTCCAGCCTCTAGGCCATTTGTTTTTGGGCCACTAAGTGTTGAATCTACCAGGCTGCATCCTGCTTGTTTCTGGTTTTTTGTTTGTTTGTTTGGCTTTGCTTTTTGATGTTTTGTTATTGTTTGAAGACAGAGTCTTGCTAAGCTGCAAAACTACCCAGGCTGGACCTGAATTTGGGAACCTCATGCCTCAGTTTCCCAGAATGCTAGGATTATAAGTGTACCCACCATACTCAGCTACTTTCATTTTATTTTAGAATAGGGGCTCAATAAATTGCCCAAGCTAGTCTGAAATTTCAGGTCTTCCGGCCTCAGCCTCCTAGTATGCTAGGATTATACACATGTGTAATGCCCAGATATCTGTACTTCCCCATTTCCACAGATAGACCCAAAGCTGCTGCTGCTCCACACTGATCTCAATTGCTTCTCATAAGACATTAAAATTCCCAAGAACTCTGTCTTGTTACAAGAATTTGATACAGACAGCTAAGAAACACTTTTGTTATTTGGAAGTTAGAGATGCAAGGATTTTTATTACCTTCACATTTGACTCACAGAGCTCTGAGTGCCACCCCAAAAAACATCATTCCACATGACCTTTCTAGCTAAATGAATAAACCTGGAGACCATGCTGTTAAGTGAAGTAAATTGGGCACACATATGTAAATACTGCATTGTTTCTCTGGAGTAAGAAACAAAAAATGTAAATAAGGACCAAAATCTATAGTAGATACTGGGAAATGGGAAGAACATGTTCAACTGAGAAGGGGGAACAATGAAAGTGGAGAGGGGAAATGAAGGGACAAGATTTTAAAAAAAAGAAAAAGAAAAATAGAGCTAAGAATGCAGTTCAGGGCAAAGGCCTTGGGCTCGATCACCAGTACCAAATACTTTAAAAAGCAAAACGAGTGATGTACATATCTCACTGGCAGAATGCCAGTCCAGTACTGCAAATCAGTCAATCAGGAACTATTGAGATTTAACAACTCAAGAGCAAAGGCACCAGGTTCAATCCCCAGCACCACAGCTATACTTTACACAGAAATAAAACACAATATGTGTAATACACTGCAGGTTTACTGGACACTGCTTCAAGTTGTGCTTTATTTTATACCTGAACATCCTGTCAAAGCCTCCAGCACACCCAGGTATGATTTTGGAGCAGTGACTGGATCAGTCAATAATGAACCCTGGATGGACTCACTGATGAGTTTATATTGCCTTGTGTTTTGGGCAAAGGTGCGTCACTTGAGTGTGTCCTGTAAGGGTTTCTCTTCCCCTTTCCTCCCTTTAGTCTTTCTCTGCTTCCCACACACACAAGAGCTATCTCTCTTCTGCTGAGCCCACCAGCCATGCTGTCCTGCTCAGGGGCGAGGGGCCAGGGGTCAAGGGCCAGGTGACTATGGAACGAAATCTCTACAAGTGACTGAAAATAATCTCTGCACAGTTACATGTGTGTTAGGTATTGTGTCTCAGTGATGGGAAAGTAAGACAGTTAACATAAAGCAGTACTTTCTACTCCTCTGTAATTTCACTTTTCCTTCTTTGCTTCAGAGTCTAAATAACACCAATGCTACACTGATGTCTTTATGCCTTCACTCTCTTTATTCCCAAATACATATTTAAAAGATTTTCCTGGGTCTGGGGAGATAGCTCAGTAGAATAAGCACTTGCCTGGCAAGCGTAAGGGCCTGAGTTCAATTCCTAGTTCCACCAAAAAAAAAAAAAAGATTTTCCTTTTTTCTATCCTTCACAAGCATTTCTTTTAATGTTATCCATTTGGGTTGGAACACACACAATACCTTTTAGTTTTTTCTTTTCTTTTCTTTTTTTTTTTTTTGTACACAGGGTCTCACTATGCAGCCCACATTCATAGTGATCCTTCTGCTTTCTGCCTCCCTAGTGCTGGGATTACAGGCGCGCGCGACTCCATCACCGGCTCAGCGCACCCGAAGGCGGGGCGGCATGGCAAGCGGAAGCAGGGATCGAACCCTGGCTGCTGCGCTTACCTAAGCAAGCGCTTAGTCCGCTGAGCTATACCGCCGGCCCTGGAACACACACAATACCTTTGATCAGAATCCTCCACTATTTTCTGTCTTCTGACCCAGTATTTTCCTAGTGACTACACTCACGCTAGTCTCTGAAAATTAACTTCAAAGCTATGGTGTGCCTAACTGTAAAGCCAACACAAAGACATCCACTGACAATCCACTCAAAATATACTCTCATCATATTCAAAGAAATAAGTTTAAAGAAATAAAAAATAAGTTAAAACTATAACTCTTTAAGGGTAACAGAGGAAAAGCTTCATGACATTGGATTCAGCAATGCTTCTTAGAAATGACACCAAAAGCAAAGGCAACAAAAGGAAATTTAGTAGATGAACCATTGTCTTTATTAAAATTTAAAGCTCTAGCCCCACAGTCTAGGTAGGAGCTGGAGCCCCAATCAGGGAAGTTAGCAAGACCTTGCTTTCAAAAAAGCAGGGCCAGCTAAATAGCTCAGTGGATTAAAGCACCTGTAAGCAGGCACAGGGCCAGGGGTTCGATCCTAGGTCTGCCATGCTGGCCATACCCCCAGGGCACGCTGAGATGGCAATGGAGAGTGGGCATGGTAGCCCACACCTGTAATCTCAGCTCTTGGGAGGCCGTAAACATCTCAATACAGATCGATCTAGTAGTGAGGCCCTGAACACCCTATAGACCCTTCCCTAAAATACAAAAATAAAGGTGAGAATGTAAGTCAGTGGGAAGGTCCTAGGTTCATTACGCAGGATACAAACAAAAAACGCTCAATACAATTTAAAATGATGAAATACACATTTCTCCAAATAAGATAAACAGAAAACGAAAAGGACGTAAGATGTTCAATATTGTAAGTTATCCATGAAATGTAAATCAAACATACAATTAGAGGTCAGGCATGGTGGCACATGAAGTCCCAGCACTTGGGGGACTAAAGCAGGAGGATTCCCACGAGTTTGAGGCCACCCTGGGCTACATAACCTACCTTTTTTTTTTTTGAACCAGGGATTGAACTCAGGACCTTGTGCTTGCCAAGAAGGTATTTATACCAATGAGCTATATCCCTGACCCAATCTAGCTCTAAAAAAACCAAAAAAAAATAAGTAAACAAATCAAGTCACAATTAGATATCACTTCACAAACAATAGAACAAACATTGTTTAAATTATAACAAAGAACAAATGTCCAGTTTGTGGAAAAACTGGAAGCTTTGTGTACTGGTGCTGAGAATATAAAATGGTATGGCCACTGTAAGGATTCCTCAAAGTATTAAACCAGAAATCACACTATGATCTAGTAACAACTTACATGTACACACACACACACACACACACACAGGAACTGAAGGCAAGGACAGTTATTCACCCATATTCATACTAGTATTACAAGAACAAAAACTAAAATCAAACCAGTTATGGTGGCATACACCTGTAAACCCAGCACTCTTGGGAAGCTGAGGCAGGATAACCACAAGATTGAGCCCAGCCTAGTAATTCCTAGACTTGGTACAACCCTATCTCAACATAAAAGGGGCTGAAGATATGGCTCAGTGCAAAGGAACTGCATTCAACACCCAGCAACCCCCTCAAAAGTAAAAATAATCAAACCACCCAAGCAACATATAAATGTATTATACACAACAGACTAACTGACACATATTCTAACATAGACTAGCCTTGAAAACATTACATGAAGTCAAACAAACCAGACAAGGACAAATAGTTTATGATCTTACATATATGTGAAATGCTTAGAATGGACAAATAAAACTTGAAACTCCTATTGGACACAGGCATACACCTTTAATGGGCTTGCAATGGGCAACATGAGGTGGCAATGAGGGAAAATCGGAGTTCACAGTCGCAAAGTGCTACTGGTAAATAATATTTCAGAAATGATACAATGGTCACATTGTGAATATAACCAATGTCACTGAAAGATGGTTAAAAGCAATTATGTTTTTCAGCCCTCCCAAAATACTATCCATATTCTAAGTGCTTGAAAATCTAGCTCACACATAAAACAAAGTTAGAATACAGGGCACCTGGCATAACATGCACACCTATAATCCCAGCACTAGGGAAGCTGAGGCAGGAACATCACCAGGAGTTCAAGGCAACCTGTACT
>PVKA01029392.1:0-28351 GCA_004027165.1 Ctenomys sociabilis
CAGGGATTGAACTCAGGCTTTGTGCTTGCTAGGGAAGCACTTATTGCACTGAGCCCTCTCCCCAGCCCCCAGGCATGAAACTATTGTCATGTGCCAATGGCTTGGCCAACAGTAGACCACATATGCAGCAGAAGTCTGGTAATACTATAATGACATGGGTTTTCCAGACAGAGTGAAAGAGTGGTGGAGTCATGAAGGCTTTAACTCAGATTTCAGGGAAAGCAGGGGAGGATAGGCAATGTGTGGGAGCCAGAGTCCCTGCCAGAGGCACCAGAGAGGGCAATGCACGAAGTGTGGCAATCAGGCCAAAGATGCAATGGAGACCCCAGGAAGCTGGAGGTGCCAGAAGTATGGAATATCAGCCCAGAAAAGCTTCAAGAAAGAAGCAAACCCACCTCAAAAGAAAGGCTACATGGGCTGCAAGAGCATAAGGCAGGGTGGCCTACGTCTTTGGAGCTTACATTATGTCACCTATGACCCTGTACTTAAAATAGAGTTACAAGCCGGGCGTGGTGGCGCATGCCTGTAATCCCAGCACTCAGGAGGCTGAGACAGGAGGATTGTTGTGAGTTCGAGACCAGCCTGAGCTACAAAGTGAGCTAAGGCCAGCCTGAACTGCATAGTGAGACCCTGTCTCAAAAAGACAAAAAAAAAAAAAAAAAAAATAGTTACATGTTTGCCCTGGTGCATTTCAGTGTTGCTTTGGTCCTACTCCTTTCTATTCCCCATCCCTCCCAGTTGAGACTGTTTACACTCTGCCATTGTGTTTGGGATTATATAATTTGCTTTTTTTAATTTTACCAAGTCTGATAGCTAAGTGTTTCTCCTTTAATCTCAAAGGAGACTTTGAGAAAGTTGAGAAATGCTGAGATTATTGAGGCTTTGGGAAAGGAATCAGTAGCTTAAAGGCAGGATAGTCACAAAATATTAGGGGGAATCATTACTTTGTGTTTGTCTATTTATGGGGATTTTTTTCTTTTTGCGGTACTGGGGATTGAACTCAGGACCTTGCGCTTGCCTGGCTAGTGCTTATTCTACTGAGTTATCTCCCCAGCCCCATTTATGGGGATTAAGAATGGTTTAAGGTGATATGTTTAGGTGTCAGGTTGACACAAAGGGGATTTGTGATGGTTAAACTTATTGTCAAGTTGATTGGCTGGAGAGGCATTTAGATTAGTGACTCACACTTCTGGGTGTATCTGGCTGTCTCAGGAAGACATGACTGTATGGACTCTTATGCGGTTGTTATGGCCTTATATCTAGATGTTTTCCCCAAACCCAGCATAGTACAGGTGAAGCTTTGGGGAGGTGACTGGATCATGGGGTGTGATACACTTCAGTGGATTGGTCCACTAAGTTTATAGCTCAATGTACTTTTTGGGGGTGAAGCCTTGTTGGAGGAGATGGGTCACTGGGGGCATGAACTGGAAGAGCACATCTTCCACCTTCCTCCCTTGCTTTCTCTGCTTTCCATCACAATGATATGAAGTATTTGTCTTTGGGTTGCCCCTCTGTCATGCCACCCTGCCTTGGAGGCAGCTGACTACAGACTGAAAGTTCTACAGATGGAGACAAAATAAATCTCTCCTCCTTATGGTTGTAAGTGTTGAGTATTATGTCCTCGTGATGAGGGAAGTGACTGAGACATTGGTCTTGGATCTCGCTTTGGCTCTGTCTCTGTTTTCTACATATGATGAGATTAGCAGGTTAATCTCTCACATGCCCTCCTACTGTTGTTTGTGTTTTGGAGCCAGCCAGCCATGGACTGAAGTCTGTGAAGCTGTGAACCAAAGTAACCCTTCCTCCCTGTAGTTGTGTATGTCAGGTACTTTATCACAGTATGGATTAACAAAGAGGTGAGGATTTCTTAAAGCCCAGGGACCAAAGTTTGGGATTAAACTATGCACTGTGGTATATTGGAATCTTAATTATGTTCCCACAGAGATGATAATATTGACTTATTTGAAGTTGGTGCTGTGGTCGGGGGTTTTTGCAAGGCGAACAATACAATCCAGGACACATATTTTGTAAGATTATTTTATAATGAATCACTGACATAATCCTATACCAAGATTGCAGAAAACCTGTCCACACACTAAAGACCAAAGAAGCCAGCTGAGGGGCTGGTTTCTAATACCCTGCATGAATCCAGGTGAGAACCTAGAAACCATAACAATGCCTGCTACAAGTCAAAATGGAGGCCTAGAGCCCACAACAATGTCTCATGCAGGCCTACCTTGTGGATCTGTGCTTGGAAAGCCCAAGGTCAGTGGTGGAAGCTAGAAAGTCTGTACCAGGGGGATGAAGGATCTGTCCTAGCATGCTGAGGGATCTGAAATGGAGCCAGGAAGCAATGATCAAAGTAAAAACTGGAACTCTCCCAAAAGTACCACAGCCATCCTCAGCAATGGTGAGGTCCCAAGCTCCTCCAGCAATGAGGAAAGCTGAGTTTCCATCAGGAAAGCCAGTGTGAAAAGCTTCTCCAGGAGAATGAACTGTGCACCACATTCACCTCCAGAGCCAGGAAGCAATAGTCAAGATGAGGACCAGAGCTCCCCAAAAATGAACCACAGGCATCCTCTAGTTCCCTAGCAAAGCCACCAAGACAAGGTCCTCCAGCAGAACAGCCCAAGAGAAACAGCAGCTTCAAAATCTTCCCCAATAGCTTCTCCAACAGCTTCCTTTACAGCCTCTCAATAACTTCTCCAGTTCTGCCTCTTATGCTGCTGGCAACAACCCTCAGGTAGGCCTCCCAGACCCGGTACCATGCTAGTGCAGTTCAGCTGGATGTAACAAACTGACCACCAGTGAACAATCCACTACAATTGGAATAGTGGAAACTGTTAAACATTTATGAATTTTGTATTTGCCTCCTCTAACCACCATGTCTTTGCTTATGTGCTGTCATACATGAGGCAAGACATTCTTCAGAGTGCATAAAGCAACCATCATTCACTGAGAATACACTATTTTCTAATTCCCACAATAGGATTTGTAGGTTAATATTTTTTAAATTCCAGTTCTGAGGATTAACCAGTCTTGCACCTGCTAGGAAAACAGTTGCTCCCTAGCTCCAACCATATTTTTATTCTATGATTCTAACCCACTAGAAACATTTGATTGGCCTAGGAATAGACTCCTATAAAAATGGAGCTCATTGCTTTCTCATGAGATTTTTTTTTTTTAATGTATTTAGTACAGGGTCTACAGGGTCTCACCACACAGATCGGACTTGTAGTGATCCTCCTGTTTTCAGCCTCCCAAGCGCTGGGAAGGATTATAGGCACATCACCATGCCCACTCTCAGTCGCAGGCTCAGCGTGCCCAGGGGGCAGGGCCAGCACCATATATAGGGGATTGAACCCTGGTCACTGTGCTCGCTTAAGCAGGTGTTTGAGTCAGCTGAGCTATCTGGCTGGCCCTTCATGAGATTTTATAATTTAAAACTAAGAAAAAGGTCCATGTCCTTGGATGTGATTATTTGAACTCAAACTGAGGCTGCTATTGCCACAAGCCATGTGCATGAAAAAGGAGAGAAAACTTCTGTATGGAGAAGCAGCAGATGCACAGAGACCTTCAGAACATTACTATTTCCTTTACAACTTCTTGGCTTCCAACTTCTCACTTGTTTTAGTCACTTTCCATTTGCTGGGACACAATATCTGACTCCCATATCTTAAAGGGGGAGTTTAATCTGGCTCACCATTTCAAAGATCTCAGTGTTTGCATGGCCTCAAATGTGGAAAGACATGATGGAGAGGCCTGATGTCATGGCCGTCAGAAAGCAGAGAGCGAAAGCAGGATCCATGAACCTTGGTCATGCCCTCAGGGACACAGTACTTTCAATGGGACCCTAACTCCTAAATGCAAGTTACCCACCTTACCCCCACAATCCGATCATCCTCCAAACAGATGAAGCTTTGAGGCATTTTAGAACTAAACCATAACATTCTATGCCTGTTCCCAGGAAGACACCTATTTACTGATGCAAAGTGCATTTAGTCTGTCTCTTAGTGTTGCTAAAGTTGTAATAGTTCTGGAACTGCTGAAAGGCCTAAGTTCAAAGCCTCCACCGGGGCTCATGGAAAAAGTTTAACTCTGAACCCCTATTCTTGAAAAATGAGAATATTAAACACTGCCAACATAGAACAGCACAGGGTAAGCATCTGCTTTTCTAAAGGGGTGGGAAGAAAACAGAAAAACTAGATGTGATTGTATGTACATTCCTCCAACCCCAGCACTCAAGAAGCTGTGGCACAAGAATCATTGTGAATTCAAGGCCAGCCTGGGATATATAGTGAGTTTAACACTGGACTAGAATACATAGCCTGGCCCTATCTCAAATAAATAAATAAATAAATATGTAAATAAATAAATAATAGATAGATAGATAGATAGATAGATAGATAGATAAGCAAGCAAACAAACATTAAATCCTGTAGTTTTGGATCCAGCACACAGAGTACGTTGTGTTCCAAATAGCTTGGGTGGGGCCATCCCAAGATGTTGCTGGATGCATCTCTCACAAGCCTCTCCCTTTGGGTTTTATTCCCTCACCACCCATGGGTTTCCTGAGACAGTCCACATTTCTGGCATCCCCAACTTCCTGGGTTCTCCTGGGAACTACTGTTTTTTTTTTTTTTTTTTTTTTGCCAGAATATAACACATATGGCCTCTAGCCCAGCTAGCTGCCAGTGGAGTTCTTGTTGCTATCTGAACCCCCCTGCACCCAGTCTTTGCCCTGTGCACTGCTGCCAACATTCTGATGACTTGAACTCTGATCAGCATCACTAATCATGTGTGGTTTACAAAATTCTAGGGCTTCTATAATGAGCATCTCAAAACTTTTACAAACTCTCATATACTCCTGTTCTAAGGCTTCTCAGCCACATGGTCAGGTACAGTCACAGCCCTGATTTCAGTGACCTACCCCTTCTGAACAAGCCCGCTTCCTAACAGCAAGGCAGCCATGACACCTCTGTGATCCACTCCCCTTCCAAACATGAAGCTTTAGGGACCATTTTAGATCTGAACTATAACATCACTCTTCTTAAATATATTCATTTAACATTGTTTATGTTGGAATAGGAAGAGGGCCACAAGCAGGGAAAGGAGGAAGCTATTAAGATGGTAGATTTTCTTCTACAACAGAAAAGCAGAAAGAATGTAGGCTTACCCACACTTTGATAGTGTCAATAAGCCCTATTTGGGACTGCCTATCTCCAAGACCTGTGGGATAATAAGTTTGTGTTATTAAAAGCTATGAAGTTCTAGTCCTTTTTCTTTCATAGCCTTGTGCTCCAACACCACCTTTCCCTCCTGTGTGGTACACACATATGGGTGCACATATTTTACCATGGTACAATGTTTTTAATTCTTGAGGGAGGACACCCAGAAGGGGATATAACAGATCAAATGGCACCTCTAATCCTAGTGTTCTGAGGAATCTCTACATTAATTTCCATGGTAGTTGTACCAGTCTTCACTCCCACCAACAGTGAAGAAGGGTTCATTTTTCCCCACAGCCCCTCCAGCATTTGTTATTGGTTCATTTCTTGATAACAGCCATTCTTTCTAGGGTTAGATGCAATCTCAGTGTTGGTTCTATTATGTACCTCAAATGACCCAACGATGTTGAATATTAAGTGCTTACTCTACTGAGCTATCTCCCGAGGTCCAGCTATCTTCCCAGGCCTGATCCTCCTGTTTTCAGCCTCCCCAACACTGAGATTACAGGTGTGTGCCATGATGCCAAGGCTTGGTGGCCAGCTTAGTGTGCCAGGGTGGGGCTGGCTCGGCATGTTGTGCCAGGGAGTGATTCCCAGGCCCTGCACTTCCCTGAGCAGGTGCTTAGTCCACTGAGCTGTCTTGCCAGCCCTTGCTGTTTTGTATTTCCTTATCTGAAAAGTGTATATTTATCTTAGATGCCCATTTTTGGATTGAGTCTCTAAATATAGGAGTTCTGATTTTTTTGGTGTGTATGAGTTTTTGTACATTCTTGATAGTCAACAAACTTTTTTTCCCACCTTGTGGGTTGTCTCTTCACTTTGTTGGTCATTCCTCTTGCTGTGCAAAAGCTTTTCTTTTTGTCTTTTTGAGACAGGGTCTCATTGTGCAGTTCAGGCTGGCCTTAAGCTCACTTTGTAGCTCAGGCTGGTCTCGAACTCACAACAATCCTCCTGCCTCAGCCTCCCAGTGCTGGGATTACAGGTATGCACCACCACACCCGGCTCCAGGCTTTTGAATGAGACCCTACTTCTTGATTCTTTGTGATAGTTCCTGTGTGCTTGGGGTTTTATTCATAAAGTCTTTGCCTACACCAATGTCTTCAAGAGTTTCATATATTCTATCTTCCAGCAGATTTATGTTTATATTCTAATATTAAAATCTTTGTCCCATTTCAAATTTAGTTTAAGGCAAGGTAAAAGATATGGGTGTGGACAGCTCAGCATCTAAGCATCTGCTCAGCAAGTTCAAGGATCTCAGTTCTATCCCCAGTACTGCATGCTGTGCCAGCCCCAGAACTCAGCGCACTGCGTTGGTCACTGAAACTGGGAGTGATGCATGCCTGAATCCCAGTGCTGGAGACTGCAGGATCACTATGAGTCTAACCTGTGTAGTGAGGCCCTGAATATCTTATTTTTTAAATGAAAGACAGATGCAGTTTTAATTTCTGACATATGTAGGGCCAGTTTTTCCAGCACCATTTATTAAAGAGGCTATCTTTCTTTCAGTAGATGTATTTGGACCCTTTATCAAATATAAGATGCTTGGATATTATCTGGAGTTCTTTCTGAATCTTCTAGACCTAGGGTCCTTAGGTCTTTTCTTGCCAGTACCATGCCATTTTTATCACAGTAGTTTTACAGTATAATTTCAAATCAGGGATTGTGATGTCCCATGCCTTCCCTTTTTTGCCCAGAACTTCTTTTGCTAATATATGTCTCTTCTGGTTCCAAATGAATTTTAGGATTGTTTTATTCAATTTGTGAGATATGCTGTTTGAATTTGGACTAGAATTGCATTAAATCTGTATAACAGTTTTGGAAGAATGGCCATTTTCACTATATTGGTACAAGCAAAAGGTATTTTTCCATTTTCTAATATATGCTTCAATCTTCTTTTTCAGAGTACTTTTCAACAGAGATCTTTTACATCCTGAATTAGATTCTTAAGTATTTAATTTTTTTTGGACATTATCATGAAAGGTGTTTCCCTAATTTCTCTTTCATTGAGCTTATTATTTGTTTATAAGGAGGCTATCAATATTTGAGTATTGACTTTGTATTGTACACTTCTGAGTTTACTATTTAAATCTAGCAGTTTTTTTTAGTGTTTTGGGGATCTTCTATGTAGAGCATTATGTCCCCTGCAAACAGTGATAATTTTACTTCTTTCTTTCTTGTTATTCTTTTTATTGCTTTTTCATCTAATTGTTCTGGCTAAAGTTCCCAGAACTATGTTGAATAAGAGTGAAGCTAGTGAACATTTTTGACTTATTCCTAATTTTTGAGTGAAATCTTTCAGCTTTTACCTATTTGGTATGATGTTTGCTGTGGTTTATCAGAGATGGCTTTTATCAGAGTGAGATGAAGACTATTGATTTCAATTTTTCTGTAAGGTTTTTATCATGAAATGGTGCTGGACATGGTCAGAAGCTTTTTATGCAGCTACTGAAGCGATCATATGATTATTTTTCTCCTTTATTCTGTTAATATGATGTATTACATTTATTGATTTATGTGCATTGAACTCTTCCTGCATTTCTCGGATGAGTCCCATTTGATCACAGTACATAATTTTTTTGATGATTTGCTGCATTGTGTTTGCCAGTATGTTATTGAGGATTTTTGCATCTATGTTCATTAAGGGGATTGGTCTATACTCTTTTTCTTTGTTGGGTCACATTCCAGTACTGGTATGAGGGTAATGCTTGCTTTCAGGAATGAATTTTGAAGTATTGTGTCCCCATTAGTTTCATTACAGTTTGAGAAGTAGTGGTGTCAGATGTTCTCTAAATTTCTTGCAGAATTCAGCAGTGAATCCATCAGGGTGAAGGCTTTTCTTTGTTGGTAGGTTTTGAATTACATCTTAGATTTACTGAATTTGATATTGATTTAGTATTTTTATGATTTCTTGGTTCAGTTTTGGTAAGTCAGATGTATCTTGGAATCTTTCTATTTATTTTTCATTTTTCATCTTATTAGAATATAAATCTTCAATGTAGATGTGGATGATTTTATGGATTCCTGCAGGGTCTGTTGTGATCTCACCCTTTTCACTCACAATTTCATGGAACTGAATCTTTTCTTTCTTATTTTTGACAAGGCTGGATAATGGTTTGTCCACCTGTTGTAGGGCAATAATAAGCTTCTCTTCTGTAAAATAAATAAATAAAAAATAAAAATCTAGGGGAGCCGGGGAGATGGCTCAGTGGAATAAGTACTTCCCTGGCAAGTGCAAGGGCCTAAGTTCAATCCCCGGTTCTGCCAAAAAATAAAATAAATAAATAAAAAAATAAGCTTCTCTTCTGGAGGGTTAACAACCTAAATTTGCAAACCAAAAATTAGAGAAAAAGAAGGGCTGCAAGGACAGACAACATGTTGGCCCTGGCTTTTCAAGGTCAGTTAAGAATCAGGACATAGGAGAACCTGTACTGTAACATCATGTAACTCAGCTGTGTCCCAAATCTTCTGATCAAGGAGATTACAGGGCCACAGAGGAATGTGATCCGTGATATAGTATGTGCCTAAAGAGAGTCACATGGAGAGAAAACATTCTCTCAGGCTTTCACAGAGAGCAAATTGGTCAAGCAATGGCCATGACTCATCCACATGGCTGACACTGACAGAGGATCTACAAAGTGTGGTACAGGGTTTCGGGATAAGTCCTGAGGGGACTTGACTGACCTTGTCTGATACAAAAGTTACATTTCTCTGAGGTGTCTTCCAGGTATAACTGGTTTTTGGGTTTTGAGTCTGTTGCAAGCCTCTTCAATTTGTTGGGGATGAGAAATTCCTGCCTGTTTGGCTCAGCAATTGGCTGTTTGGCACTGTGTCATGATATATGTTCTATGACCCTTAGTCAATTTCAGTCTCAATACCAGGAAGAATAGCTGTTTAGAACAATTAATGTCACTTTTGCTTGCAGAGGTATCAACAATCACAGCTTAGAAAATGATGAAGTGAGGTAACTATTACTTTGCTTTCTTTAATGGTGTGAACTAGATTTCTAGTTATATGACAGACCAGAAAATCATTAGTATATAAATCCTCAATATGTCAATTTTAACCTCAGGGGTTAAAATTTAAAATGAGTTAGGAAAAAAGCAGAGAAAAGATTAGAAGTAAGGCTGGAAGAGAAAGACTGATCCAGCTAACTTTGGGAAAATGGTGCAGACGACTGGAGAAAAAGAGAGAAGGAAGAGATAAAAGCAGAATCACCTATCACCTGCCAACAAGAAATACAAGGAGGCTAAAAACCATGGTGACATTCATATAAAAACAAGGTCAAATAATGAAAGAGAAAAAAATGACAACAAAAAAATAAAACCACCACCACAACAAAAAACAAATAAGAAAAAAAAGTCCACTACTAGGTTTGTCTCTGCTGTCACTAGTAGACAGACTAGAGACAGAGTCCAGATGCATACTCATCTATCTCAGCAAAATAGGAGTAGCCTTTTGGCAGGGTAGCAGAGACTCTCAGGGAGCCTGCACCTTCTTGCTGAGATCAGACTCATTCACCCTGGAGACATCAGCACACCTTTGCAGGGTTGGAGCCAGTAGTGGCTCTGAGTTCTGAATTCAGTGGGTCCCTCTCTAAGGTGACTCCAGCCCTTCATGTGTATTGTTCCCCTCCACCCTTCACCCTCCACTGTTGCATCTCTCCATGGGTCACAGCTGTCACCATGTGTCTGCAGGTTTCAAATGCTCCTCTCATGCAGTGAGTCCTGTCTCAGGGGATAAGCCACTGCTGGCTACTTCCTTCCTCTTTGTTGGTATTTCTCTTTATTCTATCTCCCTGGGCTTTAATTTGCAGCTCAGATCCTTCCTGGGTCCAGGGGACTTCTCTCCCTCTCAGCTTCCTCACATTGCTATATTCTAGCATCCGGAAGGCAACACTCAGAAAGGCTCTGCCTCTGTTGATTACCACTCCACCATTTTGCTCAGTCCTCCCCTCTACTAGCTTTAAATACATCACTTTGTTGCATATGTAGAGGTCTTCTTGAGCAAATCACTGTGCAATTTCCTGGCTTTTTCACAGATCGTAGCTTCACTGACACTATCACCTGCTAACTGTTTTTCATTCAACCACACTAACAGAGTTTTTCCACCACTTTCAGCACTTGTGTCCTCTGTTCAGTTAGCATTATTAGTCCTTTTGCCATATCAGCTCCTTTGAAAGCATCTGAACTGTTCAAAATAACTAAGATTGTTGACTTTGCTACTTCATATTTTGAGCTCGTATCAATCATATGAATGTCACATTCATGCTTTCCTACAATTTTCTTCTTCAATTCAATAGTTATTTTCTTCAAAACTTCCTTCTTACCATTTTTGCTCTACATGGTCTTGTTACATTAATTATTGCTCTGCACATTCTTGTCACCTTCACTGCCACTCTGCACTTTCTTTTTACCACCACATTTGTTCTGCACTTTCTTTGGAGCCAGGCCAGATTGAATATTTTAAAGGATTGTATGTGCCAAGAAGCACATAAAAAAGCTTCACAGACAGAGTGCATGCATCTGTCTGTGACTGTGACCACTAGAAGAAGCCATGATCATGTGTTAAAGTAGGAAAGATGATTGTGTGTTCATCGCTAAATGTGGAGTTCATGAACGGAAGCAAACTTTTACTGAGTGGCTCTGATCATGCACCAAATTGTTTTCAAAAACAGAAGTGTTTCTGAGCTGAGGTTTTACTGTATTTATGTAGAAGCATAGGAGAGAACTAAAAGGGAACCAGAAGCAATGTTTGAAAAAGTAATGCATGAGAATTAACATGCCTTTTTTCTTGTATGTATTTGTTCTTGAGAATACTCACATTCTTTTGTGCCATAGCATGGAAGGAAATTTGTTAAGAGTCCCCATAAACACTATTTTATAAGGTTTTTCTCTGAGAAGCTAAAACTATTATTTTAGCCTTCCTTTTATTTGAGAAGATGGCCAAGAATTTTCTAGAACTCATAAACCATGTCAATCCATATATTCAAGAGGTTCAGTGAATATACGAGATAAATATCTTAAACACAGTCATAGGAAAAAAAAATTACTTTCAAGAAATTAGTAGCCCCAATTACATCTGACTTTGCACAGGCAACAACTGAAGTTGGGGTGAACTTTGGAATGACTTCTGTGTACTCTGACATAAAATGCTTCTACTGTCACACCTTCTCCTGTTCTTTTACCTGCCTCTTTCACTTAGAAGTACCCCAGGCAAAGAAAATCTTCCTATCTCAAGAACCTTAATTTAATCTGTCAGCAAAGTCTCTTTTAACTTTGCAGGGGAGGGCTGACACTGGAGATGGTTCAAGCTGGGGGTAGAGCAAGGCTAGCCTCAAGGAAAATCACATAAATAAATGCTCTAGTCTCAAGAACACTGGGTACCTGGATAAACTATTATGTGGAGAGGTTGTTCATGATATTAAAGCTCCCCCGTGTATAAACAAACACACTGCAGACCTTGGAGCTCTCATTCCTTCTCCTCCACTTATTCCTCCTCCTTCTTGCCTTACTGCCATCAGAAGAGAGGGCTCCATATGGCGTCAGTTTTCTTTACTCCAACTTTTGTTCTTTTTTCTCTACCTTCTCACTGTCCTCACCCTGGGACACAGCACAAGATAACATATTCAGATTCCAGGGATAAGGGCATAAACATCCATGGTGGGTCATTATACTGCCAACCATACCAGACATCTAAAAAAATGCAATCACTCTTGAGTGGTTTTTTCAATAATGCTTCATGGGAAGAATACAAGTAGGTGTTTCCTAGCAGAAAAGTATAGAGCACTTTGCATAGTACACCATCTTATTTAATCTACCATCAACCTGCAAGTGTGGGGAGGTAGACATTATTACATTCTGATATTAAATTACGAAGATGAAAGTAATTTGACTGAGGTCATCCAGCTGGTTAAATGCCTGACTACAAGTCTATACCTACATTGCAATAGACCAGTGTCCGTGACAACCAAGCTTTTTGTACCATACCAAGTACAGCTGTTGCTTAGCTTCTTATGATTTTTGGCCAGTAAGTCTGAAGAAACACATTCTAACGTGACCAGTTCAATGACTTAGGTTGTATTAGGCCTATTCTCTCACTTGTAAAATGAAATGTTTGGACCTAAAGATACCCTTTTTAGTTCCTCCTGGGTGGGATCTAAGAGGGAAGCTCTTGGCCTCAAGACACCTCTTCCTTGTGTGGGTAAGGGGAAAACGTTAGAAGCAACTGAACTATACAAAGAAAACCTGCTATACATCAAAGCTGGAAAAACGAGTTAATGAAGGACAGCAGGGAGGAGAGATAAAAGGAGCCAAATGCTACACTGAAAATTGAGATGGAGCTATACACAATGTGCAGGCAGATACCTCACGCTACTCACCAGTATCTAGCAGTTAGGATGCAAATACAATCCTAAGGACCTGAAGATGTAGGTATAAGACATTGGTCTTAATTTTGAGCCGCTCACAGAAAGCTCGAGGGTTACCTATGGTGTTTAATCGCGGACATATAACTCCCCCTTCGAAGCACTGGACGTGAAATCTGGAAAGAAAACTGGAAATGATTTTTTTAAAAATGTCTGCGTGCCAGAGGCCACGTGAAAATTTCTGGGAGAGAGCGGGAGCCACTGCCGAACCCGACGCCCAAGGGAGGCGACCCGCCCCAGGCACACACAAAAGAAACGGCCGGGCTCCGCGCCCCTCCGCGCCGGGCCGCAGCCCGCCCCGCCGCCCGCCCTCCCGTCGCCGCCGGCGCCCGGCTCGGAAGTGACGCAGCGCGCCCCGCCCCCGCCCCAGTTCGCTGCTGCTCCGCGGCGGGCGGACCTGCAGGCGGCGGCGGCGGCGGCGGCGGCGGCGGCGGCGGCGCGGCGGCAGCTCGGCCGAGGGAAAATGGCGGACGGCGTGGACCACATCGACATCTACGCGGACGTGGGCGAGGAGTTCAACCAGGTACGTGGGCGTCCGGGGCCGCCGCCGCCGCGGGCCGCGCTGGGGCCTGGACGCCGCCCGAGCCCGCCGCGAGCCGCGAGCCGGCGCGGTGCAGCCCGTGCGCCCCTTCCGCCCGCCCGCGGCCCGCGCCGCCCGCCCTCCCGTGCCGGAGGCTTGCGGCGCCCTGCGGCCGCCCCGTTAGTCCGCGCCGCCCCGCGGGCCCGGGCCTGCAGCGCTGCCGCGAGCCGCTTGACTCGCCCTCGCCGCGGCCTCACGCCCATTGTTGGCGGGCGGGCGGGCGCTTCCCGCCGCGCTAGGCCCCGGCCGGGCCGCGTGTGCGCCGCGCGGAGAACTGGCCGCCGGCCGGCGGGGAGCGGGCTGGGCCGGCCGCGCCGATCCCGCCCGCCGCTCCATTTTGGCCGCCCGCGCCCGGCCGCCTCTTGGAAGGCCGCGTCGGAGCCCTTTGTATCCCGCGCGCCCGGGCTCCCGGGCTCCCGCTCGCGTGTGCGGCGGGCTGCGGCGTGGCGCCTCCCTCCTCCGCCCCCCGCGTGGAGGTGGCCCCGGGGTGGGCACGCCTGCAACAAGTCCTTGGACTCTCGGACCCGCGGATCGGATCGGGAAGGCGGCGCGCTGGCCGGCCCTGGGCATCGCGGGCTTGCGATGGCGTGCAGGCCCGGTGCTTGGCCTTTGTGTCGAGAACACCTGGGGAAAGGACCTGGAAGCACGGTGGCTGAACAAAAAGACGTGAGCTCACCGACGGAGCAGAGGGGTTAGAATGAAGAAGGAAGGTCCATCCGAAGTCGTTACGGTGCGATCTGAAAATAGAGCTGTAGAAGTGACCTTGTTTTTGAAAGCAAGTATTTCCCCTGAGGATTGGTTTTGCTTTACCTTTTGAAAGGCAGGAGAAAGTGAGAATATGGTTTTTCCGGTGTCTCGGAGGTCCCGGCAGCCGAGCTGTGATGGTTTGATGCTGTAGCAGCATCCTTGTTTGTTACTGGACGAGGGATGTTTAAAGCCCTTGGCCTGCTGTTCATATCTTCTTTGCAGTTTATGTAGTAAAATTTAAAAAAAAAAAAAAAAAAGAAAAAGAGATTGTGCTGAACCGCGATGTATCTAAAAGCTTTAAAAAAATGTTTTCCAAGTCCGTTTGAGAACCGTAATAAAATTCCATTGGTTAATTCACCCCGCCCTTCCATTAAGTCTAATTTGTGACTGGCAGTTAAGATTTTTAAAAATATGGAAACCCAGGAATCTTTACTGTCTTTCAGGATGACTTTGTGCTTCAGATTTACATATTAGGAAAGAAAAGCATTTTCATTAGATTGTAAATGTTTGCTACGCTGTTAAAAAGAATGATGCGTTTAGATGTAGCCTATTGTAATAAAACTGTTTGAAAAATTTTTTATTGTTTATATTTTGAATGCTTTTCCTTACGATTCTAACGCTTTTGAGGTCGGTAGACAAAAGACCTCTAGGAAATTTCCTCTCGTTTATCGGGTGTAATATCACATCCAGAAGACAGCCATAACTGCAAGACCTACGTTGTTTGTTGAAGAGCTCTTGAATGCTTCCCCTTCAGAACTGTTTTTCTTTTGCCCCCCCCCCTTTTTATTACTACGTGTTTGCAGTACATGCTGGTTACATTCCTCAAAATTGCTACATGTATATAAGACATCTTAATTTTGCATTCCCTTCCCTCCATTCTATTTCCCTCTCTTATTGGTCCTCTTCTGTAAAAGATATATCTCCAAATTTCCTATTACCTCTTTTACTTTGCCCTGAAGTATTTTCTGTGAGAGAAAACTAGAGAATTTGAGAGAAAAAGTGTTGAAGATTATTTCCACCAGCTTTTTACATGAAAATGCATCCTCTTACCTTTCTTTGCACAATAAGGAAGCTGTGGAGCAGTTTCAAAAGCTAAGCTTTCTTCAGGTTTTTGCAAACCTAATTTGGGAGGGATGTCTTCTTTATCCTGATAGCTGGATGGAGTGGTGCTTTCTTATCTTTGTGCTGTAACTTGGTAAACAGGAGGTAAGAGATTAGAATTTTGTGGACCCAATGAAGACTACTTTATAGGGTTTTTAAAACTGGAACTCTTTATTGACTTAAGCTTATAGAATTATGGCTAATACATAGTTGTGTAATTTTACCGGTGAAGTTTTCATGCTTGGATAGGTTAATAGAGAAATTGGGTAGAGACATTATTTTGCCTTATTTTGTCTTTGTCATCTGCTTGCTTTGTTAATTCCTAAATGACAACAAAATGACCAAAAAATGATTGACACTCATTGTTAAGGTTTGTCCTTTCTTTTAATATTTTGATAACTTGTTTGCTTATAGTTGAGGACAGAGCCTTAATGGTACCATTTTCTAATCTTTTTCTTGTCATTAAAGCTCCTGTAAATATTTTAGATAATTTGTATTCTCTAGCGTGAGCTGCAGTTTTAATTGCAGCTGTGTGCTTTGATATTTTGTGTAGTCATTTATTTCTCATTTTCTACTATTTAAAATAGTTACCCTTTCAGGAAGTTTTTTTAAATGTTGGTGTAGGGCTGGCAAGATAGCTCAGCGGTCTAGAGCGCCTCCCAGGGACCGCGGTTCGAGCCCCAGCACCACATGCCATGCCAGCCCCTCCCCGCAGGGCCGGCTGAGCTCACACCCCACCCCCGCGAAAAAAGAATCCGTGATGTGTAGCGAGACACTGAAATAAATAAAGGAATTTAAAAAAAAAAATGTTGGTGTAAGCACAATATTGAAAAAGCGTGAAGCATTTAGCAATCTGAGAAAAAAATTACTGTGGGGATTAAGTGAAAAAAAATTGGTGAAACTGGTAGAATTTGTTTCTTTACCAAGTGAATTTAAATTGAATAGAGAATGAAGGTGAGGGGACACAAGGGACTGGCTATTTATGGGTCCTGTGTAGGTCTAAGTTGAAGGTTTTTGGATGTCATCAAATTGAAAATAGTTGGTTTAGAAGAATTGCTTCTAAAACTACTTGAATTTGCAATTGATACACTTAAATGTATCAGTTTATTTTGGACTGGGATTTGTATTCAGTTGTAGTTCACTGGCCTACTGTTTAGCAATTTTAGACTTTTACTTTGACTGGCACTAAATAATAATTTAAACTATTAAGTTTAAAAGAATATTCCTCAAGAATCCCAACAGCAAAGGATACTAGTCTCAACCCTTGGAGTATGCTATGGGGTGAGGGTGAAAGACAACTACCTAATTATGACACTGACAAGTCCTTTATTGTAGCTGACACTCTTACATATCTTTTATCTGTAGAATTTTCATTCAGGTATCATGTTGACTCACAAAACATTTTTTTTTTTAGTTAGTATGCTCAACTTGTACTTTGCATTGAAGAGATGAGTATTTTGCTTGTTTGAAGGTCAGAACCTCTGTATATAGAATTTAGTTTTAGAATTTAACTTCTGGTTTGACAGGCTGTAGGGTCTGGTAACAATCCGACCCCCCAACATTAAGTGTATAGAGGTAGTACTGTAGGTGGGAAAAAAATTAGTTCAGGAGTTAAGAACCTAGTCATCCTCATAAGTCAGCTTTCATTTCATGAATCATTCTGCTTTATATTTAGTCATTATTTACTCTAGCTAATTGTTTAGCCAGTTATGGAAAATAGGTTTATTGGACAAATATCAGTGAAACATTTTACCTGATAATTTGTTTAATAGGCAATGGTTTTAAGATAAATGTATTAAGATTCACAATGAGGTGTAGGTAGAGATTGATTCACAAACATGGATGGAAGTGTTTAGAGGAGCTAGAACTCTTTCCTTGGATTTTATTATTTATGAGCCTAATTAATTTAGCTGCCTATTAGTTATTCACTTTGTGGTTAGTGTGGCATATTTTCAGTGTTAATTTGACTTCTATTTTGAGCTCTTTAGAGGGATTAGAAAATGATTTTAGTATGTACTCAAAACATAATCAGAAAGCGATATGTATTTTTAAATACAGTTGGTGGTCTGTCCATATTCTGTGGTCATAGATTCAACCAAACACTTTGGGGTAAAAATTGTATTTACTGAGTGACTACATTTTTTACTTAGTATAACAACTTACATAGAGTTGACAACTATTACCTACATATTAAATTACATTAGGTATTATAAGTAATCTAGAAATGATTTATAGCATAGGGGAAGGGTGTATGTTGCTTATGTACTACACCATGTTACGCCAGCTGCAGCTCGTGGAATACTTGTACCAGTTTGAGAGTTATATTGCTGGAATCAGTGTCCTGTTAATACAGAGGAACAACTGTATGTATAGGTTATGTACTATTGGATTTTGTGTATTTCTTCAGAATACATGTTATGAAATGCAAAATGCTACCCTCCACCCTTTTAGTTTTCTAAATGGATATGATTACATCTAGTTATTATTTAAGTAGATTGGCTTTGAAACATGACCCTTGCCATGTGCTATTGGTAGTCTTACAGTACACAGATGGTATTACTTATAATTTTAAGACTTCAAAGAACAATGTTGGGGTCAGGAAAGAGAATGAAGAATAGTTTGATAGCTCTATGATGGTAGTACTGATAATGGTGTGTAGTATATGCAGTGTATCCGTGATTTAAACTTTTATAAGGATGTTTACGGAAAAACTATTGTAAAAATTTGACTCCTTGTGTAAAAATTTGACTCCTTGTGAAAAAGATTGTATATAGCCTTCAGGGAGCTATCATGGAGCTTGTATCACCTTGGTCATTTTTCTGTTCATCTTATTTTTAAGTGCTTTTTCTGACCAGGCAACAGCTATTTATTTGTCATGCAGGACAGTCTTAGCTCAGTTAAAATTAAAAGTAAAAATTGAAAAGACTTCACATAGAACTTGGCAGTATTTGACTTTTTTTTTGTCTTTTTGAGACAGGGTCTCACTATGCATTTCAGGCTGGCCTTAAGCTCACTATGTAGCTCAGGCTGGTCTTGAACTCACAACAATCCTCCTGCCTCAGTCTCCTGAGGGCTGGGATTACAGGCCTGCACCACCACTCCCGGCTTGACTATTTCTTCTTGACAAAACAGAAACCTTTGTTTTTCATTTGTTCAAGTTTTATGTGCTTGTTTCTTTATATGTGACTGTGATGGACATTTTGCATAATTTCAGAGTGTATATTCCTTTAAGTTGAAATGAAGCTGGATGTGTTCTGTATGTATGTATGTATGTATGTATGTATGTATGTATGTATGTATGTATTGGTATCAGGGATTGAACTCAGGACCTGGTGCTTGGCAGGCAGGCAGGCAGGCAGGCACTTAAGCTACTGAGCTAACTTCCTGGCCTGTTGCTTATTTTTTTGACTTGAAAGATAGGTAAGAATCAATGAAGCTGAAAAGAAGTTACTGGTACTAGAGTGAATGCTTTGAGTTTCATTTTTTAATAATTATGGCAAACATGTTCTGATTACTTAATATTTTTCCACCCAGTCCAAATGTATACTGTTGGGGCTAAGTACAGGTTGTTGCCTTGGACTAGACTGAAGCTAATTATTCCAGGAAGAGCTCAAACTCCAGCACCTGGTGGTCTCAGCATCGTACTTCCACCAACTGGAAGCAGCCCAAGGCAATGGCTGATTCTAAATAGTGGTAGACGGGCCTCAATGTATAACTATAACATGGGTTGTGGTCAATGTAGGAATTCATGTATATATAAAAATAGTAAGTGATTTTAATGTACCAGGTTAGATAGCTGCAATTAATGCTTGTAAATTGTCTACTTAAAATATTTTCACTTTACAATTAAAAACATTGTACTGTCTCAACCTGTTAGTGCAAGTAAAAGTATAAATTTAGGTATTTAGCCTTGCTATTAATAAATCTTGCATCCTTTTTTACTCTCCCTCAGACTATATATTGTTTTTTGTCTTTACTGTTAGAATGGATACACAACTGAATTACAAGAGAGTTTAATAAAGGGTCCACTACCTCTCTCAGGAAACGTTTAGTAGCTTTTAAGTGTGACGAATAACTTTTGGTTGCATCCACACCCGGAAGCTTAGGCTTCATTGCAACTTTATAACAAAGCTTAGTCTCCTTATTTTTCATTTTTTTCACTGTCATTGCAATTTCAGTGTATTCCTTTGTTTATTACTTCTTGTGGTCTTAGTTTCTGCCCATTGCTGCAAGTGGCATTGTACTCTGACTTAACCTTCCTATCCTGAACTCCTTATTAAATAAGTCTTATGTAATTGTGCCTTACAACAAATAAAATTGAAATGCAAACATTCTTACATAATTAGCAAATTGGATGGCTTATTATTTATGCAGGTTATCTAAGATGACATTACAAATTTGAGGTCTATTTGAGTAGGTATATGAATGCTTTCTTTTCCCTTTTCTAAGTATTTATTTATTTATGTTTCTTTTTAAACGTGTCTTACTCTAGCTGTTTTCTGAATAATAAAATAGTCATGCTCCCTCATTGATCTGTTTTCCATCATGTAACAAGTGCTTTCTCTTGGTTGTTACCTGCATACTGGTCCCTAAAACCATTAGTTCTTCCTAATTTGTTAGTAAATTGTATACATTGGAGTGTGTGTGGATTATGTCTGAACAGTTAAGATATCTTGAAATTATCATTTAATTTTATTGCAAATGTTTTACTTCACAAAAATAAAATGGTTCACATTGATTTGGTCTCCTCTGAATTGTCTCCAAGGGCTCAGTCACACTCCTGAGCTGGCAGTGGGTGCCAACAGCAGTCAGATGCTGCTGGGGGTTGTGCTCTGACCCCACGGCTGCGTATGTCGTGCGTTTATATACTCCTCATTTTCTTCTACACCTATTTTTATTTTCCTCTTGCTTATTCTTTATCATTTAGGCATGTAAGTGACATCACTAGATGGCTTTAATTCTGCTGGTGAAACTCAATGGGAAAGGTTTACTAAATCTTTATTTGTATAATTTTTCTGATTTACTTGACATCTGAAAAGTCAGGTAAGCATTGGTTCTTCGTTGACTGAGAATATTTTTGTGAGATACTAATTTGGATAGTTCTACCTACCTGTATTTCATTTGTTGTTTTTTAAGATCATTTGCTATTTTTAATCCCTTTTCTATGACTTAGTTCACTTTTTGTGAAACTATTAACTTTTTCAGGATTGAGAGCAATAACAGTGCCATAGAAAATAATAGTTTTTTTTGTGGTTAAACACTGAAGACTTATGATGGCTCTAGTTTTTTTGATACTCTTATGTCAAATATTTTAAAAATTTTCTATTCATGTGTTTAAAAATTTTTACTTCTGAGGAAAGTTTTAGTTAGAGTTGCATTCAAAAATGTACGTTGAGTAAAGTGAGAAGCTTTATGAGGAGCTCTTTGAGTCTTTTCCTCTTTTCCCTTAGTTAGTTAAAATTTCAAAAGTTGAATGAACTGGGCAGGTGTCTTGACACATGCCTTTAATCCCAGTACTTGGGAGGCTGAGGCAGGAGGATCCTTATGAGTTCCAGTCTAGCCTGAGCTACAAAGGAAGCTCAAGGCCAGCCTGAACTGGTGTAGCAAGACCCTGTCTCAAAAAGATCAGAAAAAAAGTTAAATGAATTTGTACACAAATTGGTAGTGTACTGAGAGTTGTATAATTTGGAGCATTATTTCTGTGTCCCAGGAAGCGGAATATGGTGGGCATGATCAGATAGATCTGTATGATGATGTCATCTCCCCATCTGCAAATAATGGAGATGCTCCAGAAGACCGGGATTACATGGATACCCTCCCGCCAGCCGTTGGTGATGATGTGGGGAAAGGAGCAGCACCCAATGTGGTCTATACATATACTGGAAAGAGAATTGCATTATATATTGGAAATCTAACTTGGGTGAGTAAAGTTGAGGATTAAATTATTGCTAATTGATTTTGAACTACTGTAGTAAGTAGTGTGTTTGGAGTTCTAAAATAAAAATTTGAAGTTACTATCTTTGTTTTTGTAAGTGATGAGCAAAATCAGGTACCTTTAGTTTCAAGTGTATTTAAATTTTGTGTCCTTTTATTACACCTCTAGACATACCGTTACATGTAACTTGTATTTGTTCTTAGTTGTTCTTTATGTTACTACTCCTTCCTCATTTCAGGTACTCCAGTTTTACTAAGAAAAATGTTCACATGGGGTTTCAAACCAGGATTCAGGAGACATAAAAACCATTCCTGCTCTTAAAATATAGACTTAAGTTCCATTTTTGCTGTGTTTAAAATCAGATTTATAAAAATACTGCTATAACTCATTAAGTGCATGTCAAGTGTATCTATATTTGCATTAAGCTTGTAATATTTACTAAAGCAGCCCTATAGACTTTTTCATCTCCACTATTAGATGTACTTGAAAGTTTAAAGTTACAGCTCTGAAAGTCAAGACTCAGCCCTTTCCTACTTTGTTAGAAGCATTCACTTATTTTTTATTCAGTACAGGGGTTAAACCCAGGGTCTCACATGTGCTAGGCAAGCACTCTATTGGGTTACATCTTCAGCTCTTTATTTTGAGACATGTTCTTGCTAAATTGCCCAAAATCCTTCTGCCTCAGCCTCCCAAGTGTGTACCCTGTGCCTAACTAAAAAATGTTTTACTAACAAACTTTTGTTTTGTTGTTGCTTTTAAAACTAAGAGCTATCTTACTGCACTGCAGTCTGAGCAATCTTTGGAAACAGTAGCAATGTATTTAGGAGAATAAAATTGCTAAAGAATTTAAACCTTAGTTCTATCATTTGTTTTGTGACTTAGTTTGCTCTGTTTCATCTTGTGTCAAGTGAAAGTAATAGGGCTTGCAGCATTTTAATAGCTGTGTAGTTGTTGTAAAGTACATAGTAGGTACTCAGTACGTTAGGTTTTCTCTTTCCATTTTATGTTCAAGTATAAGATGAAATTTATTTTACAATATTTTCCTTTAAAGGGAGGAAGTGACAAGTAAGATGGGTTTTATTGAGAATTTAAAATCATAGCAGTTTAAAGCTGGAAGAAACCAGAAAGTCTTAAAAGTAAAAATCTATCTTATCTCTGAGGGTATGTACTTTCTATTTCCAAAACTTAGCAGGGAATGAAGTTACAGTCTGAGATGCTTTTGAGGTATTTTAAAAATTGGAGGCTACTAGTAATTATGCTTAAATTTGCACTGAGCAGTAATTTTATCTTGAGCTTACCTACAGAGGCTACATTCAAGCAATAAAAATTCTGAATATGTTCAGTGGTTAATAAGGGAAACATGTCTTACAGTGGACAACAGATGAAGACTTAACTGAAGCAGTTCATTCTTTGGGAGTAAATGATATTTTGGAGATAAAATTTTTTGAAAATCGGGCAAATGGCCAATCAAAGGGGTAAGAATTTGTGTTTCTAATGTTAGTCGAGTTGATTGTAATTTTTAAGTTAATTTCCCCTGATGTTGATGGTAGTAACAAACATAGGACACATTATTACATTGAAGGATTTTAGGTCAAGTCAGATGTTTTGTTTTCAGACATACCTTGTTATTTATTTATTTATTTATTTTCTTGGTGGAACCGGGGATTGAACTCACATCCTTATGCTTGACTGACAAGCACTTACTCTACTGAGCCATCTCCCCAGCGCAATACCTTGTTATTTGGCACTGTAAAGCCAATGGCTTTGGAGTGTGGACAAACTAGGCCTGTTTCCCACTTTTCCTGCATTTTCAAGACAACAGTTGATGGAGAATGAGTTAATAGGTGAAATGAATTAATAGGTGTAGTAATGTGCCTATGGTTGAAGTATGGGAAAATTGGAACTGGAGAAACAATGTAAGTAACCTGTATATTTTGCTTTTTATTCTTGATTATGAAACCCTACAAGTGAGGTAGGATAACATGGGAACATTATAAAAGCACAGATATCCAAAATTAAGAAAATGAAATAATGCCACCAGTTGATCCATTTACATATTGTTGTCACATATATTTACTATATAGTTGTGTTGTTGATGGTGGAACTGAAACTCAGGAACTTGTGCTTCTCAGGCAGATACTGTGCCATTGAGCTACATCCCCAGCTTTATCCCCGAATATAGTTTATGTGTCCACTTCATTTTGGGGTTTTCCGTAAAAAGTTTATTATAATTTGCATGTTTTTAAAAGATTTGATAGAGTAGAACTAATGGTTAGTAATAAATATCCATTTTCCCTTCCTTATGTTTTGCTACTTATTTTCACTTTTGCCTATCATAAATAATGTTGCAGTAGGTGTAGTTTCATAGCAGGTGTAGTCAGTTGGTGTATTTTTTTCAGTACTAGAGATTGACCCTTTTTTTAAAGTTTTTGTTGGGAGACAACTTTTTGTTTAGACAGTTCTCTTGAAGTTACTAAGTTGCTCAGGCTGGGCTCAAACTTGGATCTTTTGCCTCAGCCTCCCTGTGTATTAGCCTCTCAGGCATGTACCACCATACTGGGCTAGAATTTTTTATTTATTTATTTATTTTTTTTTTTGAGTGATAAATTATGATGCAGAATTCTCATACAGATAAATTAGGTATAGAATGATAAAAAGTACAATAACTTTGAATTATTTCACCTTCCCAGTCACCATCACCTCTCATCTGAGTCTTTGCAGTAGCAGCGCCCCTACTGCCACCCTGATGATCTCCTGGGGTCTGCCACGTCCACAAAAATATTTTTTGGGTTTTGTTTTTTAATGGTAATTCCAATATATTGTGCTCAGGATCTTCAGATGTTTCTTATCTAGTGTGATCTGGAATTGTTTCCTATACTCTACTATGCCATTTTTTTTTTTTTTTTTTGACCATGTTAGTCTCTGCTGTGTCTCCCAACAAATCCTTGTTAGAACCTTAGCTATTAGAGCCTTTGCTTTCCTCTTTTTTTCCAATTATCTATCCACATGGCTCCTTTTTCTTTTTTTTTCTGGAAGGGTCTCATTTGGTCTTGCTCAGGCAGGCCCTGAACTCTCACCTCAGCATTGGAATCAGCCTGTGGCAGTGCCCTGCTCCGTGGTTTGCTCTTGCACATCATTCAGGACTCAAATTGTTTTAAGAATTTTCTTTTCCCAGTACCCTGTGTAAACATCAACCTTCATAACCTGTCTCTTAAGCCCATCTGTCTGTCTGTCCGTCCTTCCTTCCTTCATTATCTTTCCTTCCTGGATTGTAAACTTTCAAGAGTAGCGGTTTTGTTTTGATTCATACTAGCCTTACAGTATATGAGAATGGGATATGGTGTTCTGAGAATAATTGTTAAATGAAATTTTTTTGTCTTTGCTGCTGGGGATTGAACCTATGGCCTTGTTTATGCTGAGTGGATGCTTTACTACCAAGCTATAGCCCCAGCCCAAATAAGTTGTAAATATTATAGTCAGATATTCTATGCTTACATTTGCTGAGGAAAATAGGGGATCTGGTTGAGGATCATATTGCATATTAGAGAAAATCTCACCTCTAAGAAACCCCCAGTAATCTAGATTATTCTGTAATCACATCAATAGTTTAGTTTTTCAGTTATCTTTTTGGGATCTAACTCATATACCATAAAATTCATCGCTGTAAAGTATGCAATTCACAATTTTTAGCAAGCTTACAAAATTGAGCGCCCATCACTGCCATCCTGTTTCCGAACATTTCATCATCCCCACAGGAAACCTTGCGCCCATGAGTGCTTCCTAGTCTGCCCCCCCTTTGCAGAGACCCACTGATGTCGTTGTGTCATTGGATTTGCCTCTTCGGGATATCCTGCTTCTTCATTTCTTATAAATAAGAAATCATTGAACACAGTCTTGGGTGCCTGGTTTGTTTCAGTTAACATAATGTTTTTAAAGTTTATCTGTGTTGAAGCAGGTTTCAGCCTTTCTTTTATGGATAATACTGCCATTATGTGAATATAATATAATGATTTTTTTTTTTTTTTTTTTTTTTTTTTTTTGGCGGAACTGGAGATTTAACTCAGGCCCTTGTGCTTGCCAGGGACGCGCTTATTCTACTGAGCCATCTCCCTGACCCTATGAATTTTTTTTTTTTTTAATTTGTTTTTAAATCCATCATGCATTAGATGATAAGCACTTCAATTCCTGCTTTGCAGTTAAGGAATATGTCCTATAGATACTGTATTTACTAGTTTTGTGTGAATGGTTTTCTTTGGTTTTGTTGGGTGTATACCTAGGAATAGAATGAAATGATGACTAACTGCAAGTTAGCAATACTATTTTATGTGCCCATCATTACATTAGAGTTCAAGTTTCTCTACTTTCTCACCAATACTTTTTATGACTAGTACAGCTATCATAGTGTAAAAACAAGCCAAATGCCTTTGAGCTGATGGATGCAATTTTAGGAAATGTATTATGGCTGCCATGGAGTATTGTTGCTCAGTCATTAAAAAAAAATGAAACAGTGATACATTTATCATGGATGTACCTTTAAAGTACTGTGCAGAGTAAAGGAAGCTGGTTGTAAAAGAGGACATAGTGTATAAACCTATTCACATGAAATCTAGAATAGGCAAATCCATAGAGACAGTGTAGATTCCCTAGAGCTGAGGGTTGGAAGAAAATGGGAGTGATGACTGCTGGTAATGGGGCTTCTTTTGAGAGTGATGAAGTGTTTGAAAATTGACTAATAATTGTAGAAGTTTTGAATATATTGAAACTATAGAAATTGTAATTTTAAATAAGTGAATTTTTGTATTACTCTATATTACTTATTTTCATTAACTGTTAACAAGAGAATATGAACTTGAGTAGTTTTAAGTATTTTCTGGGCTTTTAAGAGAAAATAAATTTAGACTATTTCTTTTTAATGGCATAACTATTAATTCCTCCTCAACTTTCTACTTCCACTCTTTAAACACATCTTAGATTTGCACTTGTTGGTGTTGGATCTGAAGCATCTTCCAAAAAGTTAATGGATCTTTTGCCCAAAAGAGAACTTCATGGCCAGAATCCTGTTGTAACCCCATGCAATAAACAGTTCCTGAGTCAATTTGAAATGCAGTCCAGGAAAAGTAAGCAATCTCTCAGAGGCCTTTTTAAAAGATCTTACATTTTAACCAATATTGCTTGTATTTGTTAGATGTCCTAGGGAGCTTACATATTTAATGTGTGCATACCGAATAGTTCATTAGAGGCTCTTTTTTCCCCCTTTCTTTACAAGTCCTTGCTATCACTTGATTTCATCATTGGTTGTGACTGTGGATTCAGTTCCTGGACCTGGTCCTGTTCCATTTTTCTCTAACTCTCATAGTCCCAACACTGTATGTGGGTGTGTGTAAATTCTTTATTTCTGCCGTTATTGTCCTGTCCTTTCCATCTTAAAGGAAAAAAGAAACATTTTAGTTCTTAGCTTGTAGGAAACCTGTGTGGGTTGGGGAGTGACTACTGATAATCAGAAAAAATTTGTTGGTTTTCTGGTTGGCACCAAGACTTGTTTTGTTTTGTTTCTTTTTGGTTTTTTGAGACAGGGTCTCGCTATGCAGTTCAGACTGGCCTTGAACTGACTTTATAGCCCAGGCTGGCCTCGAACTCGCAGCGATCCTCCTGCCTCAGCCTCCCAAGTACTGGGATTATAGGTGTGTGCCACCACACCCGGCGGCACCAAGACTTTTCACCACTTGGTAAAGTCAATTTAAAAAAGACATTATGTATTTATTTATGGTTGTTAACATTTAAAGAGATAAGATGGATGATCATGTAATTAACAAAATTCAAGTGGTTGTTTTTCTTTTAATGTTTTAGTATTTAAGACTTAACTGAAGAATGTTACAAAGTTTAAATGATCTGTACTACTGAGATTAAGATTTCTGTTGAAGAAATTTGGTCTTGGCTGCTGCAGAGTACTGGTATTTTGAAAGTAACCCATTTACTCAGAGGAAATAACCTTTTGGGTAAAAACATTTATGCCTAGTTATTTAAGACTTAAAAAGTGATTAATAGATGTTAATATTTTCCTTATCAATAACTCTCAAGTGGTTTGCACAGGCCCAAGGCTTCTGCAAATTAATGTATAGTATAAGTGAACTTTGAAATAGAGTTGTTTCTAATAACAATGGTTACATTTCAGAGAACTGTTTTAATGAGTGCTACTTAAGAGTATTTGGATGTTTGCAGCTACACAATCAGGACAAATGTCTGGGGAAGGTAAAGCTGGTCCTCCAGGAGGCAGTTCACGTGCAGCATTTCCACAAGGTGGTAGAGGACGGGGCCGTTTTCCAGGGGCTGTTCCCGGTGGGGACAGGTTTCCTGGGCCAGCAGGACCAGGAGGGCCACCCCCACCTTTTCCAGGTAAAACTTTTATTAGCTTACCAAGGATAAGTGTGTCTACCTAATACCTCTTTTCCTTTTCTCTTTTTTTCAAGTAATGTATGATTAATGTGACTTACTCTCCTTGTTATGCTATTTTTGGAATCCAGGAAATTTGATCAAGCATCTTGTTAAAGGAACTCGGCCTTTGTTCCTGGAAACTAGGATTCCATGGCATATGGGGCACAGCATAGAGGAATTATCCATTTTTGGCCTAAAAGGTCTTTATTTTTCTCCAAACTTGCTTGACTTATATATAGAATATTCACATCCGTCTTATTTTCTTATCTCTTAAAAAACCCTTTGAAGACCATTTTTCCTTGTTTCACTTTCTAGCTTGGCATCAGAGTAGAATATAAGGTGGGTGATTTCGATGTAGTGTATGTATGCTGAAAGATGGAAAATATCTAAGCATTGTAATTCTTAAAGCTTTGTTTTTAGTAATTTTCCATAAGCATAAATTGAGCTATTTAAATTTATAAGGCTATCCTTCACCTTATGGTTCTTAGTATAGCATTTACACTATGAGTTTCATTTAAAGAGAAAGAATCTTGGTTTTTAAGTTATGCTTAAAAGTATAATCTTGACTTGTAAAGGTTAAAATGTTATTAAAGTTGTTTCTCCCTCTCTCTCTCTCCCTCCTCCTTCTCTCCCTCCTTCTCCTTCTCTCCTCTCTCCCCTCCCCCCACCCCTTTCACTACCCTGTAGCTGGACAGACCCCACCACGTCCACCCTTAGGCCCCCCTGGCCCACCTGGCCCTCCAGGCCCTCCTCCTCCTGGTCAGGTCCTGCCTCCCCCTCTAGCTGGGCCTCCTAACCGAGGAGATCGCCCTCCACCACCAGTTCTTTTTCCTGGACAGCCTTTTGGGCAGCCTCCATTGGGTCCACTTCCTCCTGGACCTCCACCTCCAGTTCCAGGCTATGGC
>PVKA01029393.1:0-28352 GCA_004027165.1 Ctenomys sociabilis
TTCTTTAATCAGTGGATGAATTTAGAGGAGAGATTAGATCCCAGGGCCTGTTTGCCAGCCCCGCCCCCTG
Source organism: Ctenomys sociabilis (assembly GCA_004027165.1). Taxonomy (NCBI): domain Eukaryota; kingdom Metazoa; phylum Chordata; class Mammalia; order Rodentia; family Ctenomyidae; genus Ctenomys; species Ctenomys sociabilis. The sequence goes on from PVKA01029393.1 coordinate 71, forward strand.
GGTGCACTGAGATGGCTACTGACACTGGGCATGGTAGTGTGCACCTGTAGTCCCAGCTTTTGGGAGGCTGTAAATAGGCAGATCACTATGAGTCCAATCTAGTAGTGAGACCCTGAGCACCCTCTAGACCCTTCCCTAAAGTACAAAAAAAAAAAATTGGAGAAGAGAGAAAGGGTAATGTCTATGCGTAAATAGTGGAAATATTTTAAAGCGATGCCGTCTTCTAAGATCACCTTAGGATAAAGTGTCAAAATGACTTTGGTCTCTTTAGTTTCACCCTGGGAAAGATCTGGCATTGTGTGAAATTTTACACATCTTTGTACAGTGTTTTCTTGTCCCAATAATTTGCATTAATGGATATTCAAAAAAAAAACAATTTATACAGCCCACTGATGTAAGTTATAACAGTCTGGAGACATATGAGGACACATTTCCAGTAGGCTTTTGAAAATGTGCTGACACATTTTAGGAATGCATCTGTTTTTGCTTGCAAAAACTCACATTTATGTGTGCAACATGAGGAAGTGCATGCACAAACAGGTGGTTTTAAATGATTTTAAATACCCAAGCAGAATTTAAATTGAGGCGCTCATGATGATATTGGAGTCTACTGCAAATTCGCTCAAATCTCACCATGAAACCAGTGAGAAATGTCTTGGTATTCTTGATATTTGTGACCTTATTCTTTCAATAAAGTAACACTAGAAAAGAAGCCTTACATACTGCATTCTAACTTTACTAACGATGCACTGTGTGAAATCGAACAAGTTGCAAATCTTCTTTTCACTTTCTTGTGTCATATATTAACTAAAAATAACATATCAATCTCAGGGAATAAATACATTTTTTTTTCTATTGCAATGCCTCTATTCTTTTAAAAAAGCATATGTCACACAAATAACATATGAAGCTGTGCACTATAAAAATATTATATCTTTAGTCCAACCATATGCATATTACACAGAGGTGTACATACCAAGCTTTTAGTTAAGCCTTTATTATGGCTCAGTTATTCTCTTACTTAATAGAAGTAAAAAACTCAGTGGTACCTTCATTGACAAATTTTTACTCTATTGTTGAAAAATGCAAATTTAAATATATATCTTAAAAATTTCAAGTAAAATATCAGAAATAAGAATACTGTACTACAGTTCCAATAACGGTGTCTTTTCAGGGACAGCAGAATGGTATAAGGGACAATCAGAGATGTCTGAGGAATAGATTGCTTTCAGATGGAATCTGGCGAGTTCTTTGTCTATAATTTCTAGACACATAGAAATGTTATTCATAACTATGGAAAGTAACCGAACAATGTAAGATTATGTAGAGTTTACAAATAATGCATGGATGCATTAAGTATATACATAGAACACTATAATTCATTGTCTTCTATGAATGAATGAAGGATCTCTAAGGGATATCTGTGTTGTTGACATGTATAACACACACAGTCACATACACATATGTGCATTGTGTGTATACATGACTTAAGATGATAAAATCATAAAACCAGATGAAAAGTATATGAGGAATTTTTATCCCCATGATCCTGAAGTATTATATAAATACCAATGCCAGACTTAAATATGTTTGTATTAGAGGAGATAATGATTTCTATTTTTAAGTGAAGGCAAATGGGAACTATGGGAACATACTATGATTATGCCCAGCAAGCAATTAAACATATGGATTTGGAGATAAGGGACCTAAAACTATGCATATCAGTATTTCTCAAACAGGAACATATGTTAAAACCTCTTAGAGGTTTTCTCCTTCCAAGAGTAGAGTTTCCACCAAAGTTACTGACCTGGGACAGAATCTCAAGGTCAATTTTGTAAAATATTTCCCCCTATTTTGATGTGGACTTTAGATTTGGAGCTGCTGATTTATGTGGTGGATTCAATCATTTGAGTGAAGAATGTGATAAGTCCTGCATCTGGGAAATAGCAGATTAAGATATCAGTTAATAAATGGAATTAGTAAAGAAAATGAGGGAAATTTACAGGTAAAATGTTAATTGGAATCAAATAAATTATTCCCATACACTGATTGCAAAAATGACCAATATATACAAATAGCATAGAGTTCAAATAAAAGGTTTAAAAGAAATATATTGAATTGGCTAATTAGAATAACCCTTGAGACTTTGCTGGCTTTAATTCCATAAAGTAATTCAAGCAGCAAAGACGTATGTTCTTAGAGGTCTTTATTTTAGTCAGAAAGAGTAATGCAGATTTAGTATGTGTAGTGTATGTACGTGCATATCCATGAGAGCACAGTGGGAGAAGGGGCAGACCAGAATAAAGGGAATGAGTCTTTAACCTGCTTACATTTATAGGGACACAATCAGTATAGATGTGATGAGTTGAAAATACATGAAATGAAAGGAGAGCAAAGAATATAATACACTTACTGAAGCCGTGTTTTTTAAGTGTGGCCATGGACTAATCCTACTCAAATCATTGCTAAATATTGATATATTTAGCTCTGTACAGGGCAGTATATTCTCCAGATCTGTTGGATGGCATCCCTACTTTCTATAGGGTTGCAAATAGAATCTAATATTGAACAAAAAGTGTAATAATGGATGCACCTAACATGATATCTAAGGGTACACCTTAACAAATTCTTGTGTTGGTTTGTTGAGAAATGTTCTAGGTCTCTAGATGCCAGATGCAGACACAAACTGCAATGACTATAAACTTAAAGGTTTACACTTCATTTTCATATATCTTCATTTTTTAAAATATCATATTCCAGTACATATATATAGTTCTTGAAAGAGTGCTATTTTTCATGGCACCTGCCATTTGGTAGATTTGATTAACATAATATCATTTGGATGTATTCATATATTCATGGCACAGAAGACTGAACAGACAATGAGTAGTATTTGAATTGCTTTTCATTGAAAACCTTCTATCCATGTGAATGTCAAAGTGAATGAATCTTTACAAAACATATTAACAGTTTAACTCGAAGTAAAGCAAATCAAAAGGCACATACCGTAGCCTCATAAAAAAAGCAGTAATATTTGTTTCAGAATAACTTTTTAAATGCTAATTTATACTAAAGGGGGATCACAAATCCTGAGTGGTATTTCCAAGAGGACTTAGTCACAGAAGAAAATACAAGAATGTATCTATTTTCAAAATTTTGTGGTTATTTTACATTTCATGTGCATATGTCTTGCCTTTCCAACTAACTTTTAAAATCTGTGACGGCAGGGGATGTGTTTTAGAAAGTAGGTGTTCAAGAGCTTTTTAAGGGTCTTTAGTCATTTTTGTACCTCTTTAGTAATTCCAGTGGCTGGTACATGATAAAATATCCTTTCTGCAGGGAGTGAATGAATGGCTAAATGACATAATTAACCATTGGCATATTTTGTTATTTTAAATAGCATTATTTTTTTTTCTTGATATATCCTCACTTTTGCCTCTGATGCAACTGAACATGGAGAATCATGGCAACCTGGAAAATGCTGTGTTTTTTCAGACTCTCACTTTTTATAAAGGCAAAACTGTATTAAGTCAGCAAGAACACTCGTGTGACAAAACAAGCAGAGCTCCATCTCAGAGCTGAGGAGCTAGAGATGCATTGTGAGGATTTTACTGCATTTTTGCTTCTAGCTCTTAGTTTGAGTCTGTGTAAAACTTTTTGGATTGTTCAGAAACCTGGGAATTGTGTTCCTGTTAGCAATGTGTCTGGGAAACATCACAGCTGTTCATTAACATATGAATCCCGCAGAGTTTCAAAATCCCCCAATCATTGTTATCACTCAGTAATATTCTTTGCTGTGAAGGGAAGTGAGTTGTTATTTTATTTATCTGAAGATTGTACTGTGATGCACGAAGTGTCAGGAATAATCATAGCAAATTCTACGTACCACAATAGAATCCAATTATGCTCTGTGCATCTTTCAGGCAGGAAAGAAGGGAAAGAGTTCTTAAATTACTTATCATGACTTGATGAGTTGAACATTTTAATGAAAGAGTTGTGTAAACTCTGAGAAGGAGCATTGGAGATACTAACAAGATAGACTTCAGCCTGTCATGTGTCAAAGGAAACAGATTCCAAGGAAATTTCTAACAAATATTAAAATTTACTTTTACTCTCGAAATCTATGATGTACATTAATCTGGGCCAAATTAGAATCACAATATAGGTAATTATAAGTCCAGAAAGATTATAGTATCTTTGTATAAAAATTTTCACATGTGGGTGCTTACATATGCAGCAGGATGTCCAAAAGGAAACATATACATCTTTCCACAAAGAAAGATCTTTCCCTGATTTCCTATCCCTTCTTATCATCATTGTGACAATATTTCCATGCTTCCTAGTCCTACCATGTTTTGCAATATAATTCAGGTGTGGATATGTATACTGTGATGAATTTAATAAAATTAACGAGAACCATTATCTAAAATTGATTTGTTATAAGAAAGAGAATTGAATAAATACTAGCATTTTCACTTTCTTTCTATTTTCTTACATGGAAAAGTTGCAATATGCTTCGGAAGGTGCGGTGTCGTAGAAAAGCAAATATGAGTGTGTTAAAGGAAGCAAGAGAATGGAATGGAATATCAACTTTAACACAAAATTTCATTTCAAGGAGATATCACTAGAGGGGAAAGGAAAAGGAAAATGATGAAAAGAATTTATTTCCCATTAAATACATTTGTACATTCCGTGTGTATTTCCTCTGGCAGTCTAAAACATATAGTCCATTTTAGCTTTTAGTTTATAATTCATTAACCTCATTCTAACATTAGAAGGCCTGATAATAGTCTGCTCTGAAGCCATCACACTCCTCAAAGGCTTCGTTAGGTCATTATTTCTATAGAATGGGATGCAAATTCATTAGTCTGTATTCATTAGCCTGAAATTAAATATTTTATGTGCACTTCTAGTGGCTCCTTCAGACCATGTGCCCACCTAGACCTGTTTACTCTAAAACTTGTGAATTACAGCTGCCTATAACGGTTCTTAAGAGCCAAATAGCAATCCTTAAGATGTCTTTCCATGTACTTATTCAATATTTTTGGCTCAACATATCTTGGGGCAAGTGTCACAGATATTTTTGTTTTCTTCAAACAGACTGTTGTTAAACATTTAGTAGCCTATTGAGCTTATTTCTTGAACACTCCCTGAGCTGTCCTAACCCCATGCCCCATGGAGGCCTCTTTGGTTTCTGCATGTCTGTGTTCCATCTCTGCATGTTGTGTCCTTCCTAAGATTCTTTGCAAGTGCTGTATTCCCAACTTACAATTTCTTTTTCAATACCCCATTTTCCTCTTGCGTGCTGATCAACATCAGAGACATATGCCTCCTGATTCCAATAAATGCTCTCTCCCTCCTAATATCTGGAGTCTAGTATTTTGATCACAAAAAGTTATGAATCTTTTCTAACTGCTCAAAACTCGACGGATAAAAGTGCTTGTATTTTTAAATGGACTTCTATTGTTCATCTGTTACTTGTTAATTACTGAAGTTTATTTATCTTCAAAGTAAAAATTGAAGATTACTTTACCCTTAAAATAAAGTGTTGAAATTCCAATCTTTTGGAATAGGTATTTGCTAATATGAATCTACTACTCTTCCAAATTCTTTTCATGAAGTTCATGATGGAGGGTTTTGCAGAATTTATCAAGGGTAATTTTTGACAATTTTAAGACAACTATTTTTTCCGTTAGAATTAAGTCACTTTGTTTATAACTTTAACCTATTTTCCTTTATTAAATGGGTTGGTGGCTACAGGTGAGTGTCAATATACACAATCTTAGAGTGTATTTTTAATGTTTAAATGTTACATGCTTATCATCACATACATGTCACTAACAACTGTACAATGATATCATTCTTATGTTCTACATATTTGAATGTCTAGGTTTCATCAATACAAAATTAATACATGTATATGTTTAATTGGTTAGCATTTAACAAATAAATGTCAGTTATGTATTCTATGCCAGGAGGTAATTTCATAGTGGGGGTACAGCAATTAATTCCATTGTTCTTAGAGATAGTTGTTCAGTGATTACAGTAATTCATACACTGATAATTGAAATAAAAGCAACAAGTCAGTATGAAGTATATAAGCATGTGTAGTAAGAAGACACAGCACAATTTCATATTAAGAGTGACCTTCACAACAGCTTATTCTGAAATATCCTGTGCACAATGAGTGTCAGTTTCTTTATAAAAGCCTCCTACAAATATATGAGTGTGCTGTGTCATCCCACATAGCTGCTGGTAATCAAAATTGCCAGATTCCTCTATACATCTTCTAATATTTTCTTTCCAACAGTCAATATTTATGCATTGTTACTATTGTCTTTCAGATGTGAAGAGAAGCTTATTTTTTCTTTCAATATTTGGGAGGTGCACACTGATCAAATAAATTAGCGAGTACTGACAGACTGCTCAAAATTATTTCCTTTTTCTTGCCATTATTTGTGTGTCTGTTTACTGCAATTTATCTGACTGAGTCTTTCAGAAGTGTCCTGATTTGGATGCTCAACTAATAGGTTGTTCTGTAGCATTATATATCCATATATTTACAGATATGATCATTTTTTGTCCATTCCCTCCTACCTTCAACCTTCATGCTGTTCAGCTAGAAAAGAATAACTCACCTGTTTTTGCAAGATGATGTCACAGCTTTACTATAAATTCAATGAATCATGACATTGCCTTTTGATTTAGAAAATATGAGACCTGAATATAACATCAAAGTAGATTTTAAACATCACCTCATTTAAATCTGCCTCTAAATATAAAACTTCATTTTTCTTTCAGCTGACAAAGAAAGAAATAACTTTTCTGTAGAGAAAAAGAGAGAACCCTCAGCTCTTTAGCTATGTAGACTTAAAAATGTCAAGTTCTGTTGAACAGCATAAAGGACCCATACTCCATTTTTACTTCAAACCTTGGAAACAAGGCTTCTTGGTGTCTTGAAATGGACTGAATCTAAAGGACTCAGAGTTGTATCTACTCTGATAGTTTATGAGTGGGAGAATAATATACCCTATATGACAAAGAGTGCTCAGAATTCTTTAAAGAATTGTCATAATCTCAAAATGTGTTTCAAAGAGGATTGCAAATGATCTCAACCTGGAAAGTCCTTGACTTCAGGAAAAACAAAATGCATGAACAATCTTTGAATATAAATTTACTAAGCATGTATTTAAATGTCTCTTTGCATGATGTGATAAATTTCAGTCACTAGGTACTCCACCATAATGTCTTGGGATAGCAAAGGTGTCTGAAGGTAGACTCAGCTCTGGAGAATGGGTATAGGGCCTGGTATACTGTTTTACAGTTAGCCTTCATTCACTTGGTGGAGTAAGGACTTGAAATAGCATACTGTGCTGAATTTTTGGAAAATAACATTGTAGTTCTTGTCTAGATAGAACAGTGAGCAAACTCTACAAAAATATATGAAAGAAGTTAAATCCAAGTTAAATTAATCTGAACCAAGTACTAGATAGTTTTCTTTCATTAAAAGATAATAAGAATTATAACAATAACCTATGCATTAATTGAAATATATAATCTCTGGTAGATATAATAGATGAACATAGAAGAAATAAAAAATATAATAATATATCAAGGTTTGAACTGTAGACAATGAAAACAAGAATCACAAGAATCCCAGGTAACATTTCTTCATAAACTATGGCACATGGAGAGTAATACTTAAAATCTAAATTAAGATCTCATAATTTAGGTTAATGAAGGATTTAACAAAAAATGAAGATTAGAATTATGCATTATATCAAATGCTTAGAATAACAGATTACTGATCAGAATCTCAACAAGAATAGTGTCAATAAGAAACAAGGAGTCTCTACATAGACACATCAATTTCAAATAATATTTACAGAGATCTTACATGCATTGAATATTTCATTATTTCTCCTTTGACTCACAGGCAAAGAGAAAATGAAATCATATTGCCAGGTAACGTTTGACAAAATATAATAATACAACTGTTGAGAAAAAGTCATCCTAGGGTCTGGAAACATAGCTCAGCAGACTGAATGCCTGCTTAGGCAAACACAGGGTCTAGGGTTCAATCCCCAGCACTACAAGCCATGTCTGTTCCACCCTGGGCACACTTAGCTGACCAGGAAGGCTGAAAATAAGAGAATCACTACAAGTCTGAAATGTGTAGGGAAACGCTATTAAAAATATATTGTAAAAAAGAAAGAAAAAAAATAAAAGAAGGATCTTTTGAAAAAATCATCCTTGGTTTCCTATATTTTAGTAGCTTTTTGTGAAACATATGTACTTCTTGCTTTATAAATCAAAATTCTTCATTTTATACATGGTGGCAAATAAGCCATGCTGTAGACATTTATGTTTCTGACTTGTCTTTATAGCCTTCCACCTGTTTATAAACCATCATTTTAATCAATCTCTATAAATAGAATCACAACATAGCAAACAAAAACATTTATGTGAATGCAATGCCAGCAATTTTCTTAAGTTCAAAGTTCTAGAAAAAATATAGGTTTCACACGCATGAGCTTTTAGAAACATTTTTTTGTGAGTCAAAGGGCATAAGTTGATTTGAAATAGTTTTGTCATGTAAGAGCCCTTTTACATGGAAAGAAAAAGTGCCTCTTTGTCTGCAATTTCCAGTGTCATATTTGTACAGTGGCAATTCCCAGCCAAGTGTAAGTCTCAAGCTACCCTAGAGAATCTATTTTTATGGAAGGAAATATCCTTCTGTATGATCGTCAAGTGAAAAGCTGTCATCCATCTTCTGAATAGGCTTTATCTCTCCGTCAATGACTAGTTTTTGAAACTGCTGATGACTAGAAGCGATTCTTTATAACTCCCTAAATAAAGACATCCGTCTATCAGAAAAAAAAAGTACATAAGCTGTAAGGGGCAGCTGTCTTCAAGGGGAGGGAGGGACGAAAGGCATTTACAGCTTAGTCAGAAGCTGCTAAATGTTACTACCGAGTATGTGTTCATGCCATGTGTCCTTACAATTTAAAATGGTGCTACAAGCAAAAAGACTTTTCCCTTTTTCTTATCTTTTAAGTTCATGACATATTAACCTATGCATATAAATTCTTCTGTGAGAAAGTCTTACCCCACCATCAAAGGTAATTAAAGGTGTAAAGGAAACTTCAAAGCCACAATGAGAGCTGAATGCTAAAACTGATCTGTATATCTGAATACAAAAACATACATCATTCCTAGTTTCTTGCAGAAAAGTAAAGATGAAGAAAAAAAAATGCAGTCTACTTCATGTTACACACTCTCACCTTGAGCTCATTCCTTTATTTTACTATTTTTGGTGAAACAGGATATACCATAATTAGAATTTGATGATTAAGTGATGTTGATAACCCACCCAAAAGCAAATGGAGGGAAAATTTATCCCTCCTGTACCATGTGTGTTTCCTAGGGGCAGGTGTGTTCTTTATTCCTGCCTCGTGGAGAAGGCTTAAAGTTTTGCTCTTTGTCCAAAGCTTGTGGAACATTGTAAAATTGCATCATGGTGCAGATCATTTAAATCCATGTTTTCCTAAGCATTTGCTATAGTTGTATAGTGAGAAAAATAAATCTTATGCTTCTGTTCTGGAAAATATTCTTGAACTATTTCGTTGAAGCTTTGTTCTTCTTCATTTTGCTTTTCTTCTTCATGAAATGAATCTACCAAATATTTATTTTCCCTGATACATATTTTCTCATAGTCTCTTTATGTCCCTCTCCTTCCTTTTCTCTCCACAACCCCCTCCCACATACAACTGTCTGTTTAAGACCATTTATGGTCTATTTATTTTGTATAGAATAGCACTGACAATTTTACTCAGAACAAACTCAACCAACACATATCCCTGTCCAGGCTCTACTTATATTCTGAAAAATAATCTTCTGCCAAATGCTTTCCTTCTTTGATTCTTTGCTAATGTATCTGTTTCTGTAGCAGATAATACTTGGGAATGGAATATTTCAATTTGATGACCTGAATTCATTGACTTATATCTCATTGTTTCTAAATATACATGTTTCATTCTTTTTCTAAAAAATCCTTTTGTAAAAAATGTCTACAGACCATTGAATTCCTAGTTGTGGTCTTGCAATTCCCAAGAAATCTTCCTGCTGCTCAACACTTTTATATCCTCTTCAGTAAATTTCTTTTGGTTTATTGATGTTGTTACTCTTTTCTCTGAAATATATGCGTATGCATTTGTCTTTATCACTGCATTTCAAATAGACTGTGTGCAATATTAGTACTTGACTCTGTCTCATTGTATTACTAGATACTTTAAACCTAGAGAATCCAATGTGTTCTGAATAATTATACCAGAATGAGGAATGAAAATCTTTGGAAATGGTTGTGGTTTGTGTCTAGTTGCTCCCCCAAAGCCTCATGCAATCATGGAGCAGATTCTGGAGTTTGTGGTTGATTATTATGGGTGTGAGTGCTGCTCCTGTCCTGGGGCAGGCAACCTGGATTACAATGTAAGGAGTAGAGAGGCTTTCTAGAAGCCACAGCTGCTGCCCCTCCCTTTGCTCTTTTTGTTCTTTGTTACTATAATAAATGGTTGTTCTCTGCCTTGTGCCACTTTGCCTTGGAGCCTAATGAGTATAGATTGAAACCTCTATTAACTTTGAACTAAATAAACCTTTCCTTCCTTAATTTGGGGATATTGAATATTTTGTCCCAGCAATGAGAGAAGAGTAACTGAGACAGAATTTGTTACCAGGAGTGGGGTTGTTGCTGTGACTATACCTGACTGTGTATTACAAGCTTTTGGGAATGGCTTGTAATACACAGTCAGGTATAGTCACAGCAATAACCCCACTTCTGGTAATAAATTTGGCTTATGAAAAGAGATAGTAAAGATTCATAGTTATTGTCTGAAAGAGAAGTGCTTGAACACTTTTGGTTGTTCTGTATGAGAGATTCTGGTCAGAGCTTAGAAGAGCGAAAGGTGAAGACATCACTAGAGGCAGCAAGTCTCCATCATTTTCAGTCTCAGAATAGCAAGGGTAAGGGACTTTCCACTGAGCCAAAAGCCACAGAGCCCCATGTTCCAGAATGGTAGCATCCACAAGAGGTTCCAAAATGGTACTGGGATGGAGAATTTATTCCTCAAAATTAAGGTCGGAGTGCTTAGCAATCCAGGCACTTGACCCCTACAGCCAATAAAGAAGAAAGCTGGCCGTTGCTCCAGCTTGCAGCAGACCTTGTCTTCATCCACATGGAACTGATTTTAGGCACCTGCAGGATGTAGGAATTCTGAGAATAAAAGCTTTCACCTAGATTTCAAAAGGCCTATGATGCCATGCATGTGCCCCTGGATGGGCAGTGTATAAAGCTGTGAGTGAGAAGACTACTCAGTGCAAACCCCAAAAGTTTGGAAAAGCCAAAAAACATGGATCATCTAAGAAAAACTTCAAGAAAGGAGCAAAACAGGACTGAGAGAGAAGCCATGAGAGCAACAACCAGCAGCAGAGCCATAGACATGTAGCCACATGGAGCTCACAATTTGCCACAGATTTCTTGGAATGCTCCTCATAGAACTACAGGACTTAATGGTTTCAGTGCTCGATTTTGTATGTATTGGTCCCAACATTTTGTGTTCCCTTGTTTGTATATTTTTGAATGGTAATGTTTATGTTGTGCCACTGAATGTTGAAGGTGTTTAACTTTTCAGTTGTAAAGGGGATCATAGCAAAGACTTTGCTTTTGAATCTTAGAGGAGGCTTGGGACTTCAACTTTTCATCAATGCTGAAATCGAAATTTGGTAACTGTTAGCAATGAACTAAAATGTCTTTTTCATGAAGGGATGTGCATGAGTCATTTGAGGTCCAGGGGCAGAATGTTGTGGTTTGTGTCTAGTTGTCCACCCCCAAAGCCTCATGCAGTCATGGGGCAATTTTTGAAGTCTGTAACTGATTAGTTTGGGTGAGGATGCTGTACCCGCACTGGCAAAAGTAACTTACATTACAATGCAATGAAGAGAGAGAGGCTTGATTGCAGCCACAGCTACTGACCCTCCTTTTTCTCTTTGCCACCACCATAAACTCCTCCGCCTTGGAGCCAGCTGAGTATAGACTAAGCCTCCACTAACTGTGAGCTGAATAAACCTTTCCTTCCTTATTTTTTGGGTGTTGGGTATTTTGTCCCAGTAGTGAGAAAAGAGTAACTGAGATAGAAGTGTAAGCTCTATGTAAATGTAAATGCTGTAGAACAATTGAAAGGTGATTTTTGAGCATATTCCAGATAACATGACTGAGAGTGATCTTACCATTCTATAGGGATCATGGTTAAGTATGAATGTTGAGAATGTAATTTTGCTTGAGTCACTGTTTTCTCCACAGACCCATACTATACTTTCCTCTCTATATAAAAATGTCTGCTAGAACTCTGCATTGAGAGCAGAATAATGAACCAGAGGAAAAGAGCTGGTCTCAACCTTTAGTTTTCTATAATGTTACTATCTATGTCTGGCTTATTGAGTGTATGCATGCCTGAGTATCTGTATACAAACAAAGACACATACACACACACACACACACACACACACACTCACTATAGAAAGTACAATCAGAAGGATGTATTTTTGAAATACCTGTATTTATTCAATATGGACATTTCTAAAGTAATTTTTTTCTTATGCAATTAGACAAGACATTTCTTGTTAGGTAGATTGTACAACTTGTTACAGAAATTTCTGGCCATTTAAAAATTTGCAAAACACTACTGCATGTGAGAATTAACTGGAAAGTGTTTGGTTGTTCTATTTGAATATTTCCTAAGTTGTGTTCCCTAAACCAGAATTTCATCTTATGAGGCCATGAGATCACATTGTCTTAACAATTTCAATTTCACTGGTTCATTCTGACACACAAGCAATCTACTAGAAAGTGTATGGTGATGCATAAACAGTAATAAGTAAAAGTATAACCCATGTAAAATAAAAATGATTAGTGATATGTAAGGTAGACAACCAGTAAGAAATCACTCAGCAAAGAGTTTTCTTCACCGAAGCTTTAGGTCTTTACATTGAGATTTTCCCAATAAATGTTTATTTCTACTCCAAAGCACTAGGGTTCATAAGAAGCTAATATGTTTTCTGATAAGGAACTCAGAGAAGCATCATAGTGAAGATTTGAGTTCAGTTATCCGTCCATACAGCCTGCATACCATAGTTTAGGAAAACCAAGGGGATCCACTCCCAAAGTGACTGGTTCTAAGGCCAGGCCTTCCAAATGAAATATTTTACAGATATTAAGAGACTTCCATGTATATTTTGGCTCAAATTTTCAAATGACTAAATAATAGGTGAGCATTTTCTAAGCTTGCTTGTTATTAAACATCATTTAAGTAGTGTAATTATTAAGATTAAAGATTTCTAATTTGCAGAAGAGTACAGAATATAAAAATAATTAAAATTCAGATGAATATGAGCTTTCTATCCACAATGAACATATTGATAATGATTGCAAATATTCACTGATGAACAATATTTCCAAGGTTATTAAAATGTTGCTAGACTTTAAAATTTTGATTCACTGAAAAATAAATTCACAAACATTGGTGTCAACTACAAATCTTTCATAATTGCTTTAACCTAGTGTATTTGTACAATGCTGAGTGTCTCAAGTCTATGATTTCAGGAAGGCAGCCTCTGATCTGAATTTATTTTTCACACTACCTGGTTGGAACTACCCATTGCTTAAATGTGGGTGAATGTACTTATTTATTTACTTAAATCTTAATCATTACAAAAAAAAATTGAGAAACCTCAAGCACAGGATCACAATAATTTGGAAGTCTCCAGGCTATGCACAAAGAAAATTCCAATTGAAATAAATTTCCACAAAGCTACATAAGCCAAGAGTTAGCAATGACAGGGGCATATCTCATAGGAAAACACTGCAAAGTAATAGAGGTAGGAATTTTTACAATTCTAGAATTGTAAAAAGAAATGTCATCATGTCATTTTGTAATGGCAAACATATGAAAATTAAAAGATAAACTGTCATGAAAGAAGTTAAAAAGGGAATTAAGTTGTAATTATTGATTCGGTGTCCAATAAGACAAATTAGTATACTGGCTAAATATATATGAATAGCTCAGATTATAAAAATACTGACTTTTGCCTACTTTTAAAGTATTATTTTACTCACTGATTTCTTATTTACAAAACACTTGTTAATGTCTAAACACACCAATGCCCTGTTACATATACTAGCATTTAAACACAAACTATTTATTTCTTTTTTTTTTTTTTTTTTTTTTTTTTTTTTTTTTTTTTTTTTTTTTTTTTTTTTTTTTTTTTTTTTTTTTTTTTTTTTTTTTTTTTTTTTGGTGGAACTGGGGATTGAACTCAGGCCCTTGTGCTTGCCAGGAAGCACTTATTCCACTGAGCCATCTTCCCAACCCCAACACAAAACACATACTATTTTAAGGCAGATTTTCTTTACATCCTTATAAACTACTTATATGGTCATTTAATTAATTAATTAGATTGAATATCCAATTCAATTATTTTTGGTTGTATTTAAAATAAAATATTTGTATTTAGATTTTGTATGGCATAGTCTGAAAAGAAATAATATAAATTTTCTTGTTTTAAAATCACTACTCAATTTATTTTTTCTAAGGCCTCATAAATTGATTTTCATTTTAAAAGTTATCATTTTTTTAACTTTTTAAATTTTGGTGGTTGTCTAATTGCATTTTATTTATATAGTGATGGTTAGGGCTTCAAATATCTCATAACTCATTAAAATTCTTACTTAATGCATGGACAGTTGTGATTGTTCATATGGCAGACACCTGAAAAGATATTCTATTTCTATGGAACAGAAAAACATTTGAAAATAGAATCTTCCCTGTTTATTGCACATAACATCCTCTGTATTTTTCATCTGTTGTCCTCAAGTTTTGAACAAGAATGATTTGTTTAAAACTTAACTTTAGGACTAGAAAGCTTAGCAGACTAAGCAGCTGCTTAGGTAATCACAGGGACCCAGATTCAATCCTTGGCAGCACATGTTATGCCAGTCCCAACCCCAGGCAGGCTGAGCTAGCCATGGAGATGGGCATGGTGGCACATGCCTGTAATACCAGCAATGTGGAGGCTCAGAAAAGCAGGATCATTTCAAGTCTGAGCTTCATAGTAAGACCCTGTATTGAACACATAACAAATAAAAGAAAAAAAGCATATTTATTTTTCATTTCAATATAATATCATTGGATATAGAATTTCCTGTATTTACCAACTGTTACATTTTTTGGTGACTTTAAAATTATAAAGCACCTTCTTTTTCATATTAGTTATGAATATAAGAAGTCCTTTTGTTTTGTGTTTGTATTTTATGCATTTGTTTAGTGTCTTTCTTTTATTCATTATGGAGAGCACATAAGTTTATATTTATTAGTCATTGCTTTTGCTCAGAGCCAATCTAAGTAAATTTATATCGTAAGGGAAATGTGTAAAAAATATTTATCTTTTTTTAAATTAAATATTTGGAATTTTCCTTGGTATTTTATATTACTTTATATTTTCAATTTGTCTTTATTGTGTATCAGTTATTTTTCTCCCAATATTTTGTTCTGTGAATACATTTAACTCTTTAGCACATTAGTTTTTCATTTTTTCTTCTGGCATGAAATGGAAGTTTAATTCTTATAGTGAACAGTATTAGAATTTAAAACAGCTTAAAATTCAACATATATTTTTTTACCTAACTCTCAGTGTGAAGCAACACAATTATATCCTATTAATTAGTATCTTCCAAGTTTAGATTTGAATATGCCATATTTTCACTTCCTTAAACTATGTCTCATAAATAGAATTGAAATACCACAATTTATTGTTACTATTTTTACTAATGTAGCTGGCATTTTTTTTATTTTAGTTTTACAGCAACTGTAGATAAGCAATGAT
Organism: Ctenomys sociabilis; assembly: GCA_004027165.1. Taxonomy (NCBI): domain Eukaryota; kingdom Metazoa; phylum Chordata; class Mammalia; order Rodentia; family Ctenomyidae; genus Ctenomys; species Ctenomys sociabilis. The sequence continues at coordinate 16,004 of PVKA01029393.1, forward strand.
GTTTTTTTTTTTTTTTTTGCTATCAGCTCTGTGTCTACATTTTCTTTGCCTTCAGTTCCTCAGGTATGATTACTTAGGATTAGTGGTTTTAGAATAAGCACTTCCCTGGCAAGCACAAGGGCCAGAGTTCAATCCCCGGTTCTGCAAAACAAAAACAAACAAAAAACAAACAAACAAACAAAAACATTCTGCAAAAATTAAACTGGGTCAGGTGCCAAAAAACCTCCAAGATGAGTAAACAAACTTCAAAGATAGATGACTAATATTCTTGTCATTTTAAAAAAAAAATTTGAATCAAAAATTTTTAAATCAGTAGTTTTACACTTTACAAAGTAGAAGCTAGATTCACTGATGCATTCCATGAATGACTTCTCTCTTGTGAATCTGTCACTAGATTGAAGCCTTCATCCATTATTACTTTCTGAAGTAATAAATGTTTGAGGAGATAAATGTTTACCGTGATTTGAACATGATACAGAATATAACTATTAAATGTTATACCGGGCACATTAACCCATACCCTTCACTTGTGTCAGTTAAAACTAAATTACTGAAATGAAAATGTAACTTGACCGCCAGGTCTTCCTGGTACCTTATCTGGTACATTCTTAGAAAATGATTGTGTTCTCATCCATTCTCCAGTGATATACGTAAAACCAGTAATTGATTAACATTCATTAAAATATGCTTTATGGCAGTTATACTTCCCATGCAAGTATAATTCATGGAGGTAGATCACACCGGATTTGTTACTGACACAATCCACTGACTGGTCTTTACGAGCCTCCTCAACTTCAATTAAAGCTCCATGTGTATGTGTGTGTGTGTGTGTGTGTGTGTGCGTGTGTGTGTGCATGCACGCACATGTGCGCAAGTGCGCACACATGCTTACTTTTAATTTTACCTGACTATAGTGGCACTTGTACATCATCCTGATATGCTCACTGTGTGCTCAGTGCATGCCTAGCGCACTATTATAATCTTCAATGAAGAAAAAGGCTAAGGCTTTCTTTCTGTTATTTTTTTATATAACTGACAATTTACTCTAACACACAATAGCAAGTATACATTGATTACTGATGTTGACTGATGGATCCAGTAATGGATTGTTTGCCTTCTTTCCTCTATGTGTTTAAGCACCTGAACAAAGATATCACTGATACGTGTTTCTCAAACATTGATTGTCAACAAGGCTGATAAGAAAAATCATTAAGGACACTTTAAAAACTACAAATATCCACCAAGTTAGAGTTTCTGATTTAGTATGCGAGGGATTAACCTGGGTAACTGATTCGCAAGTGTTCCTGAGCAGAGTCTGGCTCTGGCACTACAACTCCAAGCTGTTAGGCCTTATTCAACATCAGTTGTTCTTTTATTCATTGATATTTTCTATTTAATGCAACAAATCACATGATAATTTCATTAAAAGCAATACAACAGGATGATTGTTGCTGCACATTGATGGTACACAGTAATAGATTTCTTGCTGGCACTTTTCCTACATCCATGTGCTATGTAATGATCATATGTGACTCGTCTTACCCTTCCTTACTGTTACTCAGCATGAGCCTCTGCCATTTCTCCAGGGGCCTCCTCTCTACTTGCATGATGTCTTGACTCTTTACCTGTACAGAAAGCCACAGGTAAGCTCCATGTGGCTATCTCCAGGAGCATGGTGTACGCCAGCAATCTGAGAAATGAGCTCAGTGACACTTGCAAAATCAAAGTGGAAATTTTCTTAATAGTCCCTGACTTATCAAAGTACACACACTGGCCTAAACAGAGCACTTTATCTGATCAAACATAAATATGCACACTCATTTACACATGTTTTTTAATTCTTCTTCAACAGAGCTCTTGTGTTTTACCCATATGGGATTCCAAAATTTCTAAGTGAAATTTTAGCAAACTTTACAAATATAAGTTATTTTAAATGTAAGCAGATACAAGGCCGGAGGTATAATTCGGCAGATTAAGTGCTTGCAGGCGACAGGGCTTGATTCCTGGTACTGCACGCTGTGCCAACCCTGCCCGCAGGCATGGTAAGCTGGTGCTAGAGTCCAGGGGTGGAGGCACACACCTGTAATCCCAGAATGGTAGATAGAAATCAGAAGGATCAGTACAAATCTGAGCTGTGCACACACACATACACACACACACACAATAAATAAATAAATAAATAAATAGTAAGAAAGTAAACCAATATAGTAAGAAATTGAAATACAAGATTAATAGATATTGTATCCAACCAAATATACAAATATAAATTATATGTAGTAGTATATAAGCATATATGTCATGGATTAATCTAAAACAGATTAAAAATGTAGAAGTAATCTATATTTCTTGCAATAATGTTACTTAAAAGTAAAAAGTGCTTATTTTGAGTTGGAAGAATTTTGTAATCTAGACAAAGTCTTCTCTAGATCAAATTTTTAAAATCTATATTAAATGATAGGACTTTTAAATCGAAGCTGGTATGTAATTGCACATGTTAAGGCTGTTTTAACAATGCAAAAAGAAATAGCAGTAGAACAAATATAAGATTCAGAGTGTCACATTATGTTTTGTTACTCTATTTAACTAATAAATATAAAACTTTTATTTACCCACTTGTTAGTGAAAACAGACTCTTAACAGGTAAAAAGTAAAAATGTCATGGATAAAGGAGTTTTTTTTTTTTTTTTACTAACTTAAAGTACATACAATAAAAATTAGATATACGATGTTTTCTGCTTAGAAAAATTTAAAATAAGGACACAAATGTGATATTGAATCTAAATGAATTTGTAAATTAGATGAACTCTAAGTAGCAAATCAAGTCAACATAGGATATTGACTATTCACAGGAAATATTGCTTGAAACTACAGAGAATGAAAAATACAGCACAGTATAATGCTGATAAAGTTGCCTCGTAGACTTATATAAGAAAAAGTTAGTAAAAAAGAAAAACTGTGGCCGGGGAGATGGTTCAGTGCAATAAGCCTTTCCCTGGCAAGTGCAAGGGCCTGAGTTCAATCCCCTGTTCTGCCAAAAAAAAAAAGAGAAAAACATTCTGACAGGAAGTTTTAATGAAGAATTTCAGAATATTAGTTTCATAGACAGTGTGCTATGTTCTCATGTAAATGATCAAATAGTATGAACATTTGATCAAAATGTTCAATGGTAGAATCAAAATTAAATGGTCATTAAAAGCTAAATACATAATTGCTAGTAATCCAAGATAAAACGTTAAATTTTTGAGATATTAATAAATTTCTAAATTTATTAATTATATGAATATTCTGAGTCAGAGAAAAACCCAACTTGACAGGCTATTTATTTTGTGGAATGTATACTAAAACTAATTTTGATGATTATATTCATTAGCTCTCTATGTCATATATTCTAGGGGAATAAATATTTTATTTTTTAAAGGTGAAGAAAGAGTTGCCTAAAATGTATGAGGCTCTATTTTCAGTACACATGCAAACAGTGCAACTTAGGGTTAGCAAGATAGCTCCATGGACTAAGCACCTGCCAGACAAGTGTAGAGGCTGGGATTCGATTTTTGGAGACAGCATGGAGGTACACTCTTGCATTATAATTGTGGGGAGCTGAAAGCAAGAGGATCACTATGAGTACAAGCTGCGTAGTGAAACCTTGTTCCAAACATGTTTATTTTTTTAATTACAATGAAATAAATTTTATTTTGGAATGTAATAGAATGAATGAGACATTAATTGTTAATAAAAATATTGACAATTTTGCCCTAAACTTGTGGAATATAAGGGAATTATTAAAATTTAATCATGCAGTGAATTATAAAGCATGAAATTGTATATGAAATAACATAAGCAAGCAAGAAAATAATTTTGGGAGGTTACGGTCATAAAACCTACGCCTCATTTACGTTCTTGTATGTGTACAAATTGGTAGCATTTTAAGATAGCTGGCATGAGTTTCTGCCTTTTCATTTTATGTGTTTTTGTTAGCATTAAATACTTACAAAGAGAAAGTTCTGATAGGGGTGAATGGTAAGCAAACAGAAATGTATTCTTTCACTAATTTAGATCTACAATCTATTCGTATTTGCTTCCCATAATTGGAAAGTATAACTTGTAATAAAATTTAAAGGGAAAGGGAATATTTATTTCATGATTATCTATTTTATAATGCAATTATTATAAAATAAATTAAAATGATGATATAGAATACTATGCATTGCTGCTTAAGCACAGTGACTATCAAACAAGAAGAAATAGTGAAATAAATCATTATGTATAAAAATATAGATATGAAATTTATGAAAATGTATCTAAACAGAAAGTAAATGAATGGAGGAGGCAAACTTTAATGTTTAACGTTTGCGCTAAAATGGAAAAAGACAAGTTGTACATAAGTGAAAGCTCCTTCACAGTGTAATTTCAGGTATTAAACTGTACAGAAAGGGGAATGTTATTTTAATGAATAAGAAGTAATATTTCAAGGGAAAATTATTCCATAATAGGAAGTTACTATTCATAGAAACTAATTATGAAAAAGGAATTCACTAATTTTAAAGGTGTCTGACCAGGGTGAAAAATTAACAATGTATCATTTTGTCATTGGCTGATCACTTGTCATTGCTGCAGAATATCATTCCAACTGCCTATGGGGAGTGTCCTAGAATTTGTTCTCCCACTCGTCTCAAATATGATCATCAAATAACTACCTGATATGTGCTTAGGCAATGTGACATGACTAACAGGTATATTTAAGTCCCAAATTCTAATAGAAGCATTCTGTTCCTTTCTTTAAGGCATTCATAATTCAATGTGATAAGTAATTAAAATTTGTGATTAATTGACTTAGGTTAATTAATGCAGTATTTGTAATTATATACATTAGGGAAAGTGTAAATGATTCCATCATTAATAAAGTAGCTTTAAAAATGTGTTTCCTTGAGCTTTGAAAGTAATGAATTCTTTTAAAATATTTTTTTAATCAGTGCAAAATACAAAGGCCTTACCCACAATTAAAATTTCTGCCAGTGACCCAAATGCATTGCATGTAAAATTGAATGGTCATTTTCTATAGGACAGATTAAGTTTTGGTCATACACTTGGAAATGTTTTGACAAAATATGCTGGTGATTTTAATTATAGCTTACAAATATTGAATGCTGGAATATGTAAAAAGCATAATACATTATTAACTAAATAAATTAGCATTATAGTGCTATTTCATCTTATTCAATCAAATATTTCATGCTTCTAAAAGGACTCAAAATAGGCAAAAGATTATGCATGTGAAAATAAAAAATCCTAAAATATGTACTCATAATGAAGAAATGAATTTGGATACAGTGAATAGGATTTCTTCATTGAATAATGTCATGTGTCAAAAGACAGCAGTAGTATTTTTGTCTGTGGGGTATGGAAATTGGTAATACACTAAAAATTCCAGAGATATCTTATATGTTTCATTAATATTTACTTGTCAACCAAGACTTATTTTTAGGAAGATATTTCCTGCATGATTAATACGGTTTCAGAGAACAGATTCCTGTTTAAAGATGAATGAGACATGCAATCTGCAATACCTTCAGAAGAACACTGCAGTCTTATTTTCCTGAGATTTCTGCTTGTGCGAATGTGTGCATATGTGTAGGTGTGTGTGTGTGTTTTCTAACAATGAAAAAAATAACTCAGTTGGTATACTTTGAAGTATCTGAATACATATATATATATTTTTTTCTTACAAAATAAAGTGGCATCTCAAGATAATCAAGATTAATTTATGGATTCTACAGAGAATACTTTCTACAGAAGTGTATCACAGGTTTATTAACTTGTTATGCATATATTATGCATATTTAATTTACATTTAATAGTCCTTTTCAAATTAGCTCTCAGGATGGCCTTTTGCTAAAGCTTTTCTTCGTAGGCCTTTGCATGCTCTAAAAATCATTCTGTCTTCTTACATCTTGTTGGTTAAGATTATTTTTAATGTACCTCCCGGGAAATGTACTCTTTGAAACTACTAACACTAAATGAAAACTATATGCATATTCATTATAGAGCAGATACTGAAGGAAGGAAAATGTTGCTAGTTGGTAATCACTCTAGAGCAGAATTATTTTGAGCATGAAAGAAGTCATCAACTGTTAATAATCCAAAGATCAAAGATCTAAGAAAAAGGAGAATAAGTGAGCTAGTGGGCAAACAGTGCCATTTCCATGTGGGCCGAATGTCGGAATATGAGCAAGCAAATTGAGAAAAGCAAAAAGTTGGCAAGAGCGTGCTGGCCAGAACTGCCTTAGCAGAAGCCTGAAGCACAGGAGGCAGTTGCCTTGCACTACTGAAGCAGTGGAAAGGAGTGTGATTTGGGTTATGCTTATTTTTTAAAAAAACTTTTTTATAATTGAGTGTCCTTTTAGTGGAAAAAAAAAATAAACATGCTCTTATGATTTCCCTTTCTGTGAGAAAAATCTCATTCAGATTCATTAACATGATGATTGCCTTATGCATTTCTGTTGATGAAAGAAATATATACATAATTAGGGTTATTAAAAGATATTTAGGATTAGCTACATCATTTTTTATGATTTATATTTAAATCTCTACCTCCTGTTTATTAGTTACATGGACTTTAAAATTGGGCTTAATTATCAAATATATTTATCTGAAAATTCTTCTCAACTTGTCATTTAACCAATAATTTTATACATACATGCATACAAACATAAACATACATATATACAGATATTTAATTATATTGCTTTACTGAATTTTGTAAAAAAAATATATTCAGTGTAAGCTGCTTTCTATTTTGAGAAATGTCATCTTGTAATTTAGACATATACTTATTTGTAGGCACAAATTTATAGAAGTTTAAATATTTATTATTGTTGTTGCTATTATTATTATTACTACTACTATTATTATTTCATTGTATTAATTGGTACAAGGTTTCACTACGCAGTTGGGACTCGTAGGGATCATCCTGTTTCCAGCCTCCCAAGTGCTGGGATTACAGGAGTGCACCAACACACCGGAACTCATTCACAGGCTCAGGGTGCCCCGGGGGGTGGGGCTGGCGTGGCATGACCTGGTATGGAACTCTGGTCCCTCTCCTTGCTGGAGCAGATGTTTAGTCTACTGAGCTAACTGGTCCGCCCTAAGTTTATAATATTGCAATAAGTTTTGCACCGTGCAACGTTTAACAGCTTAGAAATCTGCTCTTTATAAAACAAAGTGATAATCAAAGCCTGGGGTCTTTATCACCAGAAATGACCAGATGGCATTTTTAGCCCTTTATTCTGGCCTGACACCACCTAGCAAATAAAACATAATTAATAGTATAAATCAGAATATATGGCTTTCGGAATTATAGAGGAAATAAAATACATTCAAATATGAAATTGGTCCGGCGAGATAGCTCAGAGGTCTAAAGCTCCTGCTTAGGCAGCTTAAACAGACACAGGTGACCGCTGTTTGATCCCCGGCACCAAATGCTATGCCAGGCCCACCTTCCGGGTGGGCAGAGCTGGGAAACAACAAACAAACAAACAACACAAACTGTTTTCTATTGTTTTATTTTCACTGAAAATTCAAATAGTAAGAGAAACAGAGGCCAGGGAGATACCTCACAAGATAAAGCACCTGCCTGGCAAGCGCAGGTTCCTGTGTTCGATCTCCAATACCGAAAAAATAAATAAATAAATAAAAGTAAATAAATAAAAAGAAAAACCTTGAGACTGGGGATGGTGGTGCACACCTGTAATCCCAGCAGTTGTGAGACTGTGAACAGGAGGGGGATCACTACGAGTCCAATCTAGTACTGAGACTCTGAACACCATATAGACCCTTCCCTAAAATACAGAAAACGAAAGAGAAACAAGCCAGGCATGGTGGCACATGCCTGTAATCCCAGCACTTGGGAGGTTGAAGCAGGAGGATTGTTGTGAGTTCGAGATCAGCCTGCGCTACAAAGTGAGCTTAAGGCCAGCCTGAACTGCATAGTGAAACCCTGTCTTAAACAGACAAGAATAAATAAATAAATAAATAAATAAATAAATAAATAAATACAAAAGAGAAACAACAACTAAAAACAAGAAATGCCATAGTACATTGGATTCTGAAATCACAAGCATCATCTTACAAGTTACATTCAAACAGAAAACAGATTGGTAGTTATGGAACTTTCCAGACAAGGTCTATGGCTTTGTAAAACATCACCATACAGCAGAGTGATATGATGTCCAAAATTCCTATTCCTCTTGATGACCACAGCTCTGACTTATGGCCCTCTATTCTTAGACTCTTATGAAGAAGCTGGAAGAGCACTATCTTTAAAGGAGGAGCAAGAGTATATTTCTGTTTTGCATTAACGCTTTGATATTGGGCAATGCCAAAGACATGTCTCAGCCTTAAATTCTTCAGACTTTCAAAATATAAGAGTAATCCTATATGTTCACAAACTTTATGTGAGAGTAAAAGGAGGTCATTTGCGGGAAGTCATTCAGTCATACTAACTGCTCAATCGCCCAACATTTTCCTCCTTTTACATCCAGAACTCAGAAACAAGTTTGAGTATAGTGATTCCAGGATGAAATGAACTGACAGTAAGTTAAATGAAAGTCAATGGATTTGGCCAAATTAACTGAATTTTAATGCTTTTTATCTGGATCCAAAAAAGGTGCATGCTACACAGACAAAAATGGGCTTGGCACCTCGTACAATACCAAAACATTAGGAAAACAGTTTGCAATGTATTAATTTATCAAATCCATCCTGTTAAGGTGTCTTAAAACTGTCTCATTGATATTTGTACTTCAATATACTAAAAAAGAAAGAAAGAAAAACAATGGGGCTTGGATCCAAATTCCTTTCTCTCTCCACTGGCTGTAAATTGACACAAAGCACTTGATTTAACAAGTGCTGTTACTAGTAGTCTTACTCCAGTTTATATTATACAATTATGACAGACTGGCTTCTGTTTTAGATGTAGTCTTCATTTCCTCCAACAAAATTTCTTTTTGTCTTTTAATGCTTAAATTTGAATATTAACCACAAGCAAGTGTTATAGCAAAGGTTAAAAACTTGCTGCTACAATTTAATTATTGCATTCAGTCTACATGGATTCTCAGTGAGTAAATTTATAACTGTTAGAAAGCTTTAGTGCTTTCATTGAGAGCAGCATCTTTACCCATCTCAACAAGTTGTTTCAAATTCTAAACAGAACAACTAAGCCAATAACACCATGTGTGATTTGTATTCCTGTCTTGTGTGCCTAGCCTCAAATTGTGCCCCAGACTCTATGAAGGGTAGTAAAACATGTAGAACTGAAGTGAAATGAAGAGAATGAAAATGTATAAGTTATTTGTATGACATAGAGATTGTTGTAACACAGTTTAGACAACCTGTTATTTTTGTAATATATTTGAGAATTACTATAAAGGTAACATTGTTTATGTTGAAGAATTAAAAAATTGTTTTTACTTAAAGAAAGTTATCATATGAGAAAGAGATAAATGCCTTAGTTACTTTGTTGAGATTTTCAAAACCAATTGTATTGCCACCCTCATAATACCAATACTAGGAGATCCAACATTTTTCTTTTATATTGCAATTTAAAATAACATTTAAAAATATGATCAGTATAGGAACAAAGCCATAATTTATCAGTAAATTTTCTATACTGCCTCTCTGTATTTAGTGGATGTTCAATTACTTATCTCATACACAGATGATAGTTTATATTTAAAAAATCTACATCTTGAAAATTATTCTGCCCCCTTTTTATAAATATATTCAGGGAATTATAGTGTTCAGTAGTTATTTCCACAGAACATTTTGCAATCAGATTAAGCATTTACTTGTGCCCTCATTGACTGAAATATTTGACTTTATTAATGTTTTATATAGTAACATAGTAGAGCAGCTCAGATAAAAATTGTGATTAAATTCATCATTGAAATCATCACCATTTTTGTACTCTTTAAGGACTCATACTATTTTTATCAAAGATATATCTATTTGGTAAAATGAATTCAAATTGTGACATTTTATCAAGTAGTACATAGCTCATTTTGAGAAATTGCAGCATTTTCTTTCAAGAGTAACTTTAGGGGGCACTGTGCTGCCAGTAGTCAGGTTCTCCTGGGCAATTCAGATCATTTTGTTTCCTTTCTTTGCTTAATTTCAGCCAGGTTTACATTTTTCAAGGAAATTGATCTAAACTTTTGTTACATTTGGGTTTTTAACTGCAGTACTGTCTGAAAGAAGAAGTTTAAAAGTCACTGAAATGAATGCATTTATACAACAATCTTGCAGTTCAAAAACTTGGGGTTGAGGGATGTCATGTTCAGTTCATTTTGGAGTTAGACAACAAGCTATTCAGCATACAACATAACTAGGAAAATAGCACAAACATTTCTTATCCAGGAGCAAAGAGGGTGTGAGGAATATGTGCAATGATAATTGACTGACTTTGTAACACACAAAAATTTGTTCTAGGTGTCTATAAAAAACTCAGCAGCTTGACAAAAGCAGCAGTAGGGTGTAAGGGATCATGCATCAGTGGTAAAAAACAAGAAGACCAAGAGGCAAAGCAGAAACAATGCCAGTAACCATCAAATCAAGCATGATAGCAGATAAATCCATTTCCTGTCTATCACGGTTTACTTCCCTACAGTGTCTCCCACCTCTGTGTATTATACTGAGAAACCTGTATTACATTTCATACCAAAGATCTTTTTTCTTCAAGAAAGATCAAAAAGCCTGCCGGAAAAGTAATGTAATCTGTCAACAGGTACTCATACACAGGAACGTCATCCTTTCTTTTCTGCTTTCTAAATTGATTAATCATTAAAAACTTAATTCAGTTGTCCCCTAAATAAAGCTACCTGAAGACTCTATGTGTCTCATTTCTGCTTATAAAGTATTAATTAGTAGATTCCAGCAAATTTGTAGGTTATTTTGGTGGTAAGATTGACATGGTTGTCCTCATTTTTCAGTTTCATATATTTTCTTACCCTTCTAACTTTTCAAATGATGTTTGAAGCAAAAATTGTACACAAATGTGTAGGTATAGGAAGAAGGAAATATCAACTCACTTAAAGAGAGGGTGTGCATGTTTGCCTTATGCCTTAACTTCTCAGAAAATGTGTTTGATTATGACAGTTATTATAAACTAAAATGTAGTTTTGAAGCAATTACAACCATGGAATATAGAAACATCAGAAGAAATGAAATAATTTTTAGGTGTAGATCCTTAGATCCTTGTTTTCTAACAATCAATATACAGTCATATTATAGGTAAAACAGTGTAGTATACATAAAATTCTGCTTGCTGGCATTATTTAATTATACTTCAATTCGTAATTTATTATATTCTTCATCTCAAACTTAATAACTTTAATATAATGGAGTGATAAAAAGGGTATAAGTGGGCAAACAATTAACAAAATATTTTGCACTCATATATATAAACAAGTTATAATTATGAATAAATTATCATCTGTTAGTTCTTGAGTACTTCTTTAATTTCTTCTTTTTAAATTAATTGCCCAAATACATTTCTGAAAGCAAATCTTATCTTTAACTTTGCATTTTATAAGTCATTGGTGATGAAATGAATTTCTCTTTTTAATCCTTTATTTGTTTATATATTTTGTCAGTTACATGCCCACTTCATATTTAAGAACATGTGATAGTTGTTCAAAATGCGATTTGTCAAATGACAAAGGCATTCGGGACTGCAAAATACTTTGTCTGTAGCTGTATCTTAAGCACTTCACTTCATGTACGGTTTCAATCAATGAGGAGAATGTATGAGAGGTAGAAGAAAGAGATCAGATAATCCTGGACATTATATCTGTATCAGGGTTCCCTGGAAGACCTTTGAGATTAGAAACAGGCTAAGTGGATTTTGTACTTCCTCCTGTGAAATTTAATAATGTTCTTTATCTCTTGTTTATGGCTTTGAAGTTCAACCCAAGTTTTAACAAAATTTCTTAAAATTCAATTGCCAACTCCACCAGACAGAAGTACCCCATTCATAGAAAATTCCCTATCATTCATTTTTTCTTGAAATTTCCTACTTAAAGTTAATGTCTAGATGCATGCAACTTATGTTTTGTTTCGTGATATTCGCAATTGTTAGTACTCAACAATCAAATCCGCAATTTTAATTGTGCATTGTACTCCATGTAGTCTGTTTCTTTTAATTCCTGGCTCCTTTTCATTTAAACCTTACCAAAGAATTTCTAAATCACATAATATATGTATATTTTCTGAGCACAGTGTCTTTTCACATTTAAAAACCTATTATAACATATTTTTGAAATGTTTGAGAGAAAGCCCAGATTTTAAGTGTAATTTT
>PVKA01029394.1:0-28346 GCA_004027165.1 Ctenomys sociabilis
GCAAAATCTTGGAAACAACCAAGATGTCCATCACATGAGAAATGGTTGAAAAAGATGTGGTATTTCTATATAATGGAGTATTACTCAGCTATTAAGAATGATAAGCTTGAAGCATTTATATTGAAGTGGATGCCACTTGAACATAAACTCATAAGTGAAATAAACCAGACACACATGTGTAAATATTGTATAGTCTCCCTAGTATAAGAAGCAAAAAGCAGAAATACAAATGGAAATGTACAACAGCTAAAAACAGTTCAGTGAGATATGGCAATGTGAATGGCATATGCTGCAGGATACTAATGAGCTTTTCTTCTGGGTGGTTAGCAACCTAAGCTCACAGATCAAAATTGGAGATATAGAAGAGCCACAAGGCCAGCCAACATTTTGGCCCTAGCCCTTCAAGGTCAGCAAAGACTCAAGACACAGGAGAACCTGTACTGCAGAAACTCGGTTGATCTCCAAATTTTCTGAACAAGGAGATTATGGAGTCACAGAGGAAAAAGATCAAATTTCTATAGTGTGCCTGGGGAGAGTCACATGGAGAGAAAACTTTTCTCAGGCTCTCACAGAGGGCAAACTGGTCAAGCCTTGCCTGTGACCCATCCACATGGATGACACAGACAAAGGATCTACAGAATAAGGTACAGGACTACAAGATCAATCCTGAGGGGACTTCACTGACTTCATAAGAAACAAAAAGTACATGTTTTGTAATGTAGGTCTTGCTCTATCTAGGTCTTAACCATCCAGCAGAAAAGTATAAAAATGAGGTATACACCGCGGGGCCATAATTATAAGTTGAGCTGTAAAGGGCTATGATCGACAGCTTCTTAGGATAACTGACTATTGTTGTGGAATGCTGGACTGTGTGAGTTGAATTACAATGGAGTGTCCATCTTTGACAGGTGTAGACAAAAGAAGTGGTATAGAAAGGAAGAATCATGATGTTTGTGTATGGACAGTACAGTTGGGATAGATAACGCTGTGCTTCTACATAATTCTATGAGAGGCAAGATTTGCACTAATGGTGGTTGGACAGGATAATATGTCAGCTTCTAGTACTATGGATAACCACTAGGAAAATAACAAGGTAGAAGGTATTAATTATTGAATCTTTGATGTAATTCACGTATAAAAAAATAAGATACACAAACAGCTACACTCTATTTACTGATAAGAGACATACGCTATAATAATGTCTGTAAGTATAATACCATGTATGCACCTTCTATGGTACCAATACATTATGAAAACAGTTTACAATGTATTAATTTATGTAGCCCATCTTGTCAAGGTATCTTAAAACTCTCTCATTTATATATATACTTCAATAAAATTAAATTTAAAAAAAATCGAGAACATGAAGCTTGGTTTCTGAAAAGATTAGCATTAAAATATAGCCAAAAGCTTTCCAACAGACAATGAAAGATACTTTGAGGACATGTGAGGAGCTAGTAAAACATCATTCATACTGCAAATGCAAAACTGCTTTGAAAAATGAGCCCAAGGGCACCTTCCTAGAGGAGGGTCACCTAGGGAGTCTGGCTCAGTGTGCTCACCATCTATGCTTTCTGCAGCTGTGAGTCAAGGAAGCTTTGCTGTTGTGCAAGCGCCCAGCAGACTGACACCATGCACATCATGTTGATTTTGTAGTCACACAGGATGCAAGGAGTTGTGGGTTCAGGGAAGTTGCTATCCACATTTCAGCAGCTGACTAGGACATTAGAGAAACCAGAAACATAGGATGTTTGAAGAAAGCCACAAGGAATTGAAAAATCAATTCAGCCCAAGCCATTTGCACTTTAGGTCTCAATACATTTTGCACCAGGTAGTAAACATGGAGCTACAGGATTGCATGTTTGCCCTATTGTGAGTTGGCACTGCTTTGGTCCCATTGCTTCCTTTCTCCCTATATTTCCGTTTTGGAATAGAGATGTTGATTTTCTTTTTTGTTACTTTTGTTTTGCTTTTGTTTTTAATAGGAGCCAAGAGCTAAAAGAGCTTCGAGTTGTGATCTTGTTGTTTGGATTTTCAGAGGATATCTTGGACTTGGGTTTTTTAAAAATATTGAAATTGTTCAAAGCTACTGTTATAGAAAGAATAAATGCATTTTGCATACCAAAATATGCTTGCGTCATTGGTGGTCAGGGTAGATCATTACAAACTAGACCTGGAATGGCTCTCAAAACTTTTGTATGTGAAAGGTACGGTAGTGAAGATGAAACAGCTACCTGGCTTTTAGGTGCAGTCGGACCAGAACAGATGAGGTACTGTAGGCATGAACTGTGAGGGCGTCTCTTTGTCCCTTCACTGTCTGCTTTCTGCCTGCTTTTTTTTTTCTGTTCCTCTTCCATGCCCCCCCTTGCATTGGAGTCAGTCAGCTATGGAATGAAATGAGAGCTAAAATAAATCTCTCCTCTTTTATGATGTAGATGCCCAGTATTTTGTGGTGGCTGCAAGAAGGTAAGAAATACCGAAGGTATATATATATATATATATATATATATATATATATATATATATATATATATATATATATATATGTAGTTTTGCAAAAGTTGTTCAATAGCTTGCATTCTCTTCATGCAAACATCATCCAGCTGAACCAAGTTGAATGCAGACATACAAAGAAGAGAAGTAGCTGTCCAGTTCCTGAGGCTGGCTCTGCCACAAAGCTCTGTAAGTCAAGTGGTCACCTAATTTGCCTGTCGCTGGCCTATGCCACTGGTCTTCTCTTGCCACTAATGTCCCCAGGGTGCTACTAGGAAAAACTACTTCAACGGTAGATGTTTTCTAAGATGCCTAAATCTCATGTTTTCATAACAAAGGTACACAGTCATTCCTGGAAAAATTGGTCAGACCTCTGAACCTTTCAAATATCAATAATCATAATTAATGTATGTGATAAAAACACAAGACAAAGAAATACATATTTTTAAATTACAATAAAGGAAATCAGATAAAACTCATTTTTTCTGCAGAAAACCCATTTTAAATAATGAAATCAGGAAAGTTTAAAGGTGAAAGAATAAAAAACATGTAACATGCTTATATCAAATTTTAAAAAGCTAGGTGGGTCATGGCAGTATGAAGACAGTGTAGATTTTAGCAAAGAAACTTGTTTTTTTTGGTACAGAGTCTGACTACACAGCTTGGATTCACAGTGATCCTTCTGTTTTCAGCCTCCCCAGCACTAGGATTACAGGCATGCACCATGGTACCCAGTCTCAGTGGCCAACTCAGCATGCCTGGGAGAGGGGCTGGCGAGGAATGTGATGCCAGGGATTGAAACCCAGTCTCTGTGCTTGCCTCAGCTTAGTCTGCTGAGCTATCTCGCCAGCCCTAGCAAAGAGATTTATTGTGAACAAAATGATTGCTTTATAATGATAAAGAGGGAAGTTTACCATGAGAATTAATAATTGTAGATTTATGCCTCTATAATAGCTATTTAAAGTGCAAGAAACATATACTAAATACATTATAAAAGAGTCATAAAATTGCACAATTACATTAAAAATTTCAATCTACCTGTGTCAAAAATTGATGGAAAGCTGGACGTGGTGGCACATGCCTGTAATCCCAGCACTAGGAAGGCTGAGGCAGGAGGATTGTTGTGAGTTCGAGACCAGCCTGAGCTACAAAATGATCTTAAGGCCAGCCTGAACTGCACAGTGAGACCCTGTCTCAAAAAAGACAAAAAAAAAAAAAAAAAAAAAAAAATTGATGGAACTCAGAACTGCACTGCAAATTTGAGACTTGAGTAATCTTATCAGCCAACTTGACTGAGCTTTAATTTATAGAGTACAGCATATAAATATTACCTGAATATGTTCAACTCTAGACTAAGCTGGACAATTACTATGCCTACTGAGCAATCAAATGATTACTAATATACTACAATAATTCAAACTCTAATTACATTATGTGACTACAATGCAATTAAGTAAAATGAATAGCAAAGATACCTGAAAAAGTCCCAAACACATAGAAACAAACATAATTCTTAAGAAAATATGAGTATTAGTTTGGGAAGACTGCCACATAACATACCATAAATTGGCTTCATAAGTAACTAAAATTAATTTTCTCACAGTGCTGAGTATTGTAAATCTGAGAAGAAGGAACAGTATGTTTGGATGCTTAGCTTTGTTTGACCTGCAGATGGAGTCTTATCACTGGCTCTTCAGGTCTTGTGTCAGTGGTACAATACTAACATTCTGGTTCTTTTTTCTTTTTTGGCAGAACTGAGGATTGAACTTGCCAGGCAAGTGCTTATTCTACTGAGCTATCTCCCTGGCCCCAACATTCTTGTTCTCGGGAGCACAGCAAGTCAGACTAGACTTGATGCCTCCAATCTGAGACCACTCTAATTAGCTCTTCAAAGGCCTCACTTTCAAAAGGGTCAAATTTAAAGGTACAAGGAGCTACAGTTTTGACACACAAATTTCAGGGGGACACAGTCCTATTCTTAACACTGCATCTCAAAGTAGAAATAATAAATGAAAATTAAAAAATATTTTAAGTCTACGAAGCAAAACCGAACATGTCTATCTTGAGATTCGACTGAAGTAATAATTAAAAACATTAAAGTGCTGAATACCTGTATAAAAAAATAAAGGTTAACAACCTCAGCTTCTACTTTAAAGAAGAACAAAGTAAATAGAAAATCAAATCAGAAAATCTGAAAATGCACAATGGCATCAGAAAAGAAAGTAGAAATAAGGAAGAAAGTCCATAGGGAAAGTAAAGTCTGTACTTGATGAAGAATGATGAAAGTTACTGAGCCTCTAATCATAGGAATTAAATAATGAAGAAAAGACAAATGCCCAATTTCAAGGGTTCAAAGCAATGGTTCAATTTGCAGTGATTTGGTTTTCGTATTAACTTTACAGAATGCAGCTACCACAGTCAAATATATATTTTCATTAAGTGGAGACTACCCCATTTGTTAAAATACAGTAACTGAAAAATGTAAGACATGGAAGAATAATTTGAACATTTTAAAGCAATCTATACAGATGACAACTAGACAAATGAAAACATGATCATCATCAATAATCATTAGAGGAATGAAATAAAGCTTCACTTAGCTATTAGTTTGTTTATGTTAGAATGATTAAAATGAGAAACGAACCAGATCAAGGTTTGGTAAGTCTTTGAAGTTAATTGGAAGTCATCCACTGATGTTCTCAATTAAAATAAAATAATCAACTTGAAAAAAGTCTGAGACATTTATATCTGAGCTTTACTTCTCATATGACTCAGCCATTATACCCACAGGTATTTATCTAAAAGAAGTAAAAGCATGTGTTTATATAATAATCTATACACAACTGTTCATAGCAGGTCTACTTCTAAAAAAGACAGAAGATTGAACCAACTCAAAGGTCAATGCATGATTGAATATATGCAGTGTAAAATGCACACACACACACATGTTCTTGCTGTAGTATTCCATTTTGGATTCTATTTAAACATACAGTTATAAAAGGCAAATCAGTGGTTATTATCAAAAAGAAACAAACAACAACATGTGTTTTATGATAGGACTGCAAACATATTTAAGGCTTATGTATTTTATGTATTTCCATAATATCGGTACCTTACACTGAAACCTCAAAAGTTAAGATGAATTGTTAGGTGTCTACAGTGGCTCATTTTCGGAAAGGTATTTTTGAAACAAATGTTGTATAGTATTAATTTTACAACTGTATATTGACTAGGTGTTGGCTAATTACACAGTTCTTACCAATTACTGAATATTTTAAATGTTTCAAAGTAAAATATTCTTTAAAAACCTTATGCTTACTAAATGTCTAAAATTAATCCTGCTGGTAATCCCTGAGTACGTAACTCAGTGGCACAACATTGGAGGACTCTGGCATTTTCTAAGAAAACTGAGCATATGCAATGATGTCACAAATTCATCTACAGATACATATAGCCAAGAAACTTCTAAAAATAATTATGAGATGTTTTCAGGACACTGTTTGTCATAATAACATTAACCTTGCTCTTTTCATTAATAGACTCATATATTATCTTCTTTTCCTTTTATATGCAACAATGAAATAGAATGAACTAAAGCTACACAAAAATCAAGATGAATTACATTAGCACAATATGGATAAAAGAGTCAAATTACAAAGTTCAAGCAAGTATGCAATTTCCTTTGTATAAAATTTGAAACACAGGCAAAATTAATCCATGGTTTTAGATATCAGTATTGAGTAATTTTAGGAATGAAGATGAATGCAATGTTTGCTTAAAGCGGAAAGCACACCTGTGCAATAATGTTTTATTTGTTCATCTTGGCAGTAGTCATAAACATGGTATATGTTCATTTTATGTTAATTTCTCAAGTTAGCTTATTTTTCCACATCTTTTTCTAATATGTGGTATACTTGATTTTGTTTTATTTTTTAATAAGTTAATGTTTTATTTAATTTATTTATTTATTGTATTTTAGGGAAGGGTCTACAGGGTGATCAGGGTCTCACTACTAGATCAGCCTTCTAGTGATCTGCCTATCTACAGAGTCCCAAGAGCTGGGATTATAGGCACATACCACTACACCCAATCTCAATCTCCCTCCCAGTGCTTCCTGGGGGTGGGGCCAGCACCGCAGGCCTGGGGATTGAACTCCTCACCCTTGTGCCTGCTGGCAGGAGCTTTAATCCACTGAGTTATTTAGCCAGCCCCTGTGGTACACTTTAGAGGTATTGAACAATATTTAGGGATTTATCTGAATAAAATGGAAAACCACATTTTTCCCCAGAATTACATAATATTTTATGTGTATTACCAGCATATCTAATAAAATGTGAATTGCTAGCATTCTTTACTTAATATTTTCCATCATTGTTACACTTTGTACACATACCTTAGTGTGAATTAGGATAATTTTGTAACAGAAGAAAATAAAATTTAGAGACTGGAGATTTGGCTCAGCGGTAGAATCTTGCCTAGCAAGCTGGAAGCCCTAGGTTTGGCCCTTTGCACCAAGGGAAAAAAAAAACCCAAAATTAAACTTCTCCTAGAAAATAAAATTTAGGTATTTTCTTAAAAATTGTGATATTTATTAAATGTAAAAAAATGGATGTAGCAATGCTACTCAGAGTAATAAATGTTTAACCAGAATGCTAAGCAAACTTCAACAGAAATCATGAAAGATTGCGTAAAAGTGAGCTTAAGAAGGTTCCTGGGGATGACAGCCCAAGAAATAGAACCAGTACTTAACAATAACTCTCATAGAGAATGAGAAATTAAATTGGAGAAAAGCAAATCACAAAAATAGCAGAGTTGTCCCAGGAGAGCAATGAGGAGTGTGATTTATGTCATCAGGGTGTTTTTGATGAAAAGTGCTGGTGTTACAAAGATGCAAGATTTGAACCCAAGCTGTCAATGAGCATTTAATGTTCACAGCAAAGATGTGCTCAGAGTTGCCACAGAGAATCAATCTGTTGCTGCTGTATTACAACTGTAGAAAGACTCAGAGAATTTAAATATCATGCCTGAAATAGGTAATAGATAATTGTATATGACTCTTCCTTATTTAAATAGCCTTACTGTACAATTTCACATATTCGTACCTTCTACCAAAAGTTGAAAACAAAATGTCTATGTATGTTTGGTTTCTCTCTGTATAAAATATAAGTGGCTACTGAAATAGTAGAAGTACATTTTTAGAGCATGCATTCAAAATTGTACTTCCTTTCAATAAGATTGCAACAGAAAATAAAATTTCACAAGTACTTTCTTGCATTACCCTCTGACCAAAGAAATCACCAAAATATACAACTTTAAAAGAAAGAGCTGTTGCATTTAAGCTCCCTTAGAAAATATTTATCCAGTTTTATGATCATTTCCTATATTGAGGTCTGGGTCCAGTATCTGGATTCAAAAATATTGTGATTTTTGGAAGCCCGGATTTTCTCTGGGCTCGTTGAGTGATGGGCCTTATTAACATCACTGTTACACTACTGCCATCTGGTGAGGGCAAGGATGGGTACTGATTTTTGAAAGGATTGTTGCAATATTTTATAAACTGGCAGATTGTAGCAATCAGTAAAATGCCTTTAATGATTATAATACAGGTTGTAATAACCAACAGAACACCACAAACAAAATTCATAATTAGAAAAGGCTTTTAAAAATTTCATTAGGCATTTCCCTCTTCCTCGTTTTCCTTTTTTTTGAGACAGGACCTCTCTATGCAGTTCTTTCTGATGTTGTGCTCACTTTTGTAGCCCCCAGGCCGGATACAGAGATCCTTCTGGCTCAATCTCCCAAGTGCTGGGATTATAAGGACGCACCACCACACCCGCTCCCTTAATATGTATTTCACACTAAATCATTCTCAACTATCTCAGTCAAAGTATATATATGACTTTCATTCATCTTTCTACTGTACTATTTACATTAACCAATTATTTGTAGTAAAGTCATTTAAATAGCTTTTTCAAGTTAGCCTAACCTGATCACCGCTGTCCAGTTTTCTACTACTTTTTCACTGAAGTAAATTCCAGAAAGCCCATTTGCTTGCAGAAATAACTTTAGGTAAATAGCCATGTTTTACCATCTTATTATGTGTCTTACTATAGCAAAAAGCCAACCTGGTTATTTATCATCTAAAAGTTAGAAGGAAGTTCTAGAAATGAATATATGGAAGAGATAATTTATACCAGATGGATATTCTCATTAGAACCTGTGAAAAATCTCTGGAAACATCTGAATAGTACCAAAATAGAGTAAATTACGGAACCTATTACCATTCCTATGATGAGCAGGCTGATGAGGTTTAACCTATGCTGTTTCCTGATAACTTCCTCAAGTGAAATTTATCTGATTTTTGCAAAGCTCTTAAAATCAGTTACACTAATATGTAAGGTGCAGCCGTTTCTATTTATACCTCTTCAAAATGTAAGCTCTTGGGCATCTGTGATGTGCTGTACACCCTGTGGAAATCCCCAGCCTCATTGACGTGTTGATTTCACCTGGAGTTGCATTTGTGAGAAGGGTTCAAAGGTTTCCACACTCCTTACAAATCTCTCTGATAAGCCACTGGCACTGGGTTTTTGGTAGACTGTCCTTTGTGGTGCTTTAATCAGTGCTTTACATTATCTTTTTTAATTATTTAAGAGCTTATATATTAGACATTATCTGCTTTTTTATCAAAAATGAGGGCTAAGGAGATGGCTCAGTGGAAAAAGTGCTTCCCTGGCAAAAGGCCTGAGTTCAATACCCGGTTTTGAAAAAAAAAAAAAAAAAAACTGAAATAAAGGCTGGCCAAATAGTTCAGCAGGTTAAAGCTGGGGCTTGGAGTTTGATTCCCCTGGGGCTGAGATGGCAACAGACTGAGCATGGTGGCGCACACCTGTAATCCCAGCTCAGGGGAGGCTCTAAACGGGCAGATCACTAGAAGTCCAAATGAGTAGTGAGACTCTGAACACCTTGCAGACCTTGCCCTAGAAAAATAAAAAAATAAAAAAACTGAAATAAGAAAACATCAAATAGTGGTTATCATTGTTAGTTGAACACTGTAGACATGTATTCGTAGCATAACTAAATATCGCACTGCCTCCAGTACAAAACTTCAAGACACTTGCTTATGGCTTCTAAAGTTATATCAATCCTATTTTTCATTGATAATGTTTGCTCTTGACCAAGTAATTTGTGCGTGATTATTGAGGGGAAATATCAGTAAGCACAAATCTAATTGCCTAAAATGACAGTAAATAAAAGCAGTTGTTTATGCATGATGCACACAGACTTTGGAACGATTTTCTATAATGTGATTTTTAGCACTAACTGCATAGATCAATAAAGTTATTAGGCTTGCACTTTGAGATACAATTCGTGCAGCAGTGACAAAAATTTAAAGAAAATAATAAAATTATGTTCCCAATATACACAAATTAAGTTATTAAATATAAACCTTAACTAAGGCACTAATACTGTATTAGTGCCCGATATTCCATCTCACAAAAGAAATCGAAAAAAGAAATAACAAATTACTAACAGTTTTTTACCTCTGGCCCTTCATCTATATTTATGTCTTTAGGGTTGTGATTTTCAAGCACAGACATTGGCATAAACACACACAAAATATCGTGGATCCACTTCAATTTTGGTTTAGTACATGGTGAAAGACATGGGTCTATTTGTAACCTTCAACACGTGCAAAGCCAATTTTTCCAGCACCATTTATTAAAGAGGCTTTTTTCCGCTGAAGGTGTTTAGCATCTTTGTCCAAGATGAGGTGGCCAGGTACATGTGGAGTGTCTTGCATGCCTGCTAATCTGTGTCACTGTCATTTGGATCTTCTGTAGTCAATACCATGTTATTTTTATCATAATAGCTTTGAAGTATAATTTCAAGTCAGAGACTGTTATGCCTCTGCCTTGTTAATTTCACTATTTTAGGGCTCTTCATTCTCCAAATGAATTTTACGATTGCTTTCTCTATTTTTGTGAGATAAACTGTTGGAATTTTCATCAGGATTGTGTTAGATCTGTATAACTATTTTGGAACTATGGACATTTTTCTATAATGACCCTTCTTACCAAAGAGCAAGTGATGTTTTTCGATATTCTGATATCCTCTTCATACACTTTTTGCAGAGAATTTCAATCTACTTTTTCATAGTAGCTTTAGTGTAGAGGTCCTTTATTTCATCAGTTTGCTCCTATGTATTTCAGTGTTTTAGATGCTATTATGAAAGGTGCTGTTTACTTAATTTCTCTCACAGTGCTTTTATTATTCATGTAGAGTAATGCTGTTGTTCTTTGAATTTTGTTTTTTGTATTTTTAGGACAGGGTGTAAAAGGTGTACAGGGCCTCGTTGATTAGATTGGACTCGTAGTGATCCCCCTTTTTTACAGCCTCCCAAGTGCTGGGATTACAGGTGCATGTCACCACGCCCAGACTCAATCACCTCAGTGTGCTTGCATGGCAGGCCCAGGGACTGAACCCCTGGTTCCTGCACTTTTATTGGCTGAGGTATTTGGCTGGTCCACTATTGGGTTTTGACAATTATTGTTTTACATAGCTGTACTGCTGAATTTGATTGCTAAATCTGTAGGAATTTTGTGGAATTTTGGGAATCATCTAAGCAAAGTATGATATCATATGCAAATAATGATAATTTAATTTATTTTTTGTCTATATTTATTCCTTTTATTTCTTTATCTTGTCTAATTGCTCCGGCTAATATTTTAAGACTTATATTGCACAGAAGTGGTAACAGTGGAAATCCTTTTCTTGTTTCTAATTTTACAGTGTAAGTTTTCAGTTTTTGTCCATTTATTTTAAAGTTGAAATTGGTCCATCTGTAAGGTTTTTATCATGAATTGGTCTTGGTGTTCGTCAAGTGCTTTCTCTGCATCTATGGAATGATCTAGTGACTTTTTTCCTTGACTCTGTTAATGTGTCACATTATGTTTATTTATTTGAGTATATTGAATTACCCTGCATCCTTGGGTGAAACCTACTTGGATTTGGTGTATAATTTTCTAGATTATTTGCTCCATGCTGTTTGCCAGTATATTACTGAAGATTTTTGCATTGATTTTTCACTGAAGAGATTGGCCTGTAGTTCTTTTTGGATCCTATTCTGGTTTTTGTTATTAAAAAAATGCTTGAATAGCAATGAATATGATAGTATTTTCCCTTTCAATTTTATTAAAGTGTTTGTTGAATTTTAGATATTCACTAAATTTCTTTCATAATTTATCAGTGTATCCATCAAATTCTGAACTTTTTGTAGGTAGTATTTTAATTATATTTAAAAGGCATTGGCTGATATTGGTTTACGTAAGATTTTTATATCTTATTGATTTAGTTTTGTTGATTCATATGTACCTAGGAATCTGTTCATTTCTTCTTCATTTTCCATCTTATTAGAATGCAATTTCTTCAAATAGGTATACATGATCCTCTGGATTTCTGCAGAATTTGTTTGGATATCTAAACTTTTCATTCCTCATTGCATGGATTTGAGTCTTTCCTTTTATCAATAAAGTTAGAAAAGGTTTGTTGATTTTATTTAATCTTTGAAAGAGCCAACTATTCAATATTTTGTTTTGATTTCTAAGTCTATTTTATTAATTTCTGCTCTGATCTTTATAATGCCTGCCTTCATAAGAGCTTTGATATTGACTTCTTTTCCTATTAGCATACAGTTCAACATTAAGTTGTTCACTCCAATTCACTCTGCTTTTCTGATATGGGAACTTACTACTAAAAATCTCTCCTCATAGAAATAATCTCAGCATGTATCATAATTTTGATATGTTGTGTTGTCATCATAAATTAATTGTATAAGTTGTTGAATTTCTTCTTTAATTTTATCTATGACCATTATTCTTATTTAATTTCCATTTGTTTCCAAATTTCTTCTCATTTTTTCCCACTGATTTTCAGTTTTACGGCACTATGGTCTAATAATCTGCAGGAGATAATTTCAATTACTTTGCTTTACCTAAGTATGCTCTATAAAATCGAATATGGTCTACTGGGGAAACATTTACCATATATAGTGGTAAAAAATATGTATTTTGATGTGGAATACCACATCCTGTAGACATCTACTAAGTCTGTTTACTCCATAGTTTAATACAGTTCTAATATTTTATTGAAGAATTTTTGTGTAGTTGATGTAATTCTGACAG
This sequence comes from Ctenomys sociabilis, assembly GCA_004027165.1. Lineage (NCBI taxonomy): Eukaryota > Metazoa > Chordata > Mammalia > Rodentia > Ctenomyidae > Ctenomys > Ctenomys sociabilis. The sequence continues at coordinate 12,675 of PVKA01029394.1, forward strand.
TGTCATGTGAGGTCTCTCCTTAAAACTGGATTAGTGCTTATTTAATTTTTCATTTACATTAGTATTTTCTTTATATAGTTTGCTCCAATGGTACCTCGTGCATATATATTTATAATTTTTGTTTCTTCCTCCTGGATTATTCCCTTTACAAGAGTATAGTGACCTTCTTTACTTCTCTTAATCAGTCCTGGTTTGAAATCCACTTTATCTGTAAACAGAATTACTAGCTATCTCTGCTTTTTTTCTGAGTTCCTCTTACATGGTGTATTGTTTTCCATCCTTTGATTTTCAGTCCATAAATTTTGTTTTGAATTAAATATGACTCTTTTATGCACACTATTTTTTGATATTGCTTCTTGATCCATTCTGCCAGTCTTTTGATTGGTAAATTTAGATCATCAACATTGCTGGTTATAACTGATATGTATTTATTTGTCCTTGTCTTGTTATTTTCCTATTATAGGCTGCCTGCTTTAACCCTCTGTTTAGGTGCTTGCCTTGTCCAATGGATTAATTTCATTTAGATTCCTATAATCATTATTATTGATTATTAATGTGTCATTCACAACATTTTGTAATGCTGGTTTTTGATGAAATTCATGAATTTCATCAGTTTTTCTGTGTCTAGAAACATCTTATGTCTCCATTAATTTGGAAAGATAGTTTTGCAAGGCACTTCAATCTGGGTTGGAGTTTGTTTTGTTTCTGGACTTGAAATATTTCACTCCAGCTTCTCTTTGACTTGTTTTATGCTGAGAAATCTGCAATGATTCTGAGGAGATTTGCTTCATAGGTGACTTGTTTCATTTTTGTAATAGTTTTGAATATTATTTTCTTACATAACTTTCTTGAATCTTAATTAACATGTGTCTTGTTGTAGAACTAGTTCAGTCTCTGCTGATTGAATTTCTACAAGGCTCACTTATCCATATGTCAACTGTTTTTCTCTGCCAGAGGAATTTTCTACAATGACATCTATGAACAAGATTTTTTTTAAGTTATTTGAGGTATTTCCTGCTTTTTATTAACTCTAGTCAATCTTATGTTATTCTTCTTTGCATCATCTAGAGTTGCTGGATTTATTTCTCATGGTTCTTTGGCAATTTTCTTCCATAATTTTATTGAGAAACAAATATTAATGAGACAGTTTCAAATCAAATTAGTAGGGAAGTTTCAAGAATTAATACAGTGCATATTGTTTTGTTAACGGCTATTCATTGTACAAGATGCAGACATGATATCCTGTTTACAAACACTATTAGAACAAATCCCTCTATTCATTGAATTAAGAGAATGTAGTTGTATATCTATCTTAACTATTTTGAATATACAGATATAAAATGGTCATTCATTTGTATTCCCTTTTTTCTTTAGTTTTGTCAATTAAATATTATAGGTGTGTGAATTCAGAAAAATATTCCAAAATAGTCCAGTAGTTGACAATAGCATTGGGTTTTCCATATATCTGGCAGTGTCAGAAGTTGTTGACTTGAGTCTTTTACAGATCAGCGTAATAATATGGTTTTACTTCTTATATTTCAATTTAATACTTTTCTACTGGATGGTTAAGACCAAGATAAAACAAGACCTATGTAACAACAATTCTACTTTTTGTATCTGATTAAGGTCAGTCAAATACCCTCAGTATTTATCCTGAGACCCTGTACCACAGTTTGTAGATCCTTTGTTTGTGTCAGCCATGTGGATTAGTCTCGGTCATTGCTTGACTAATTTGCTTTCTGTGAAAGCCTGAGAGAATGTTTTCTCTCCAAATGACTCTCCTTAGGCATACTCTACATCCTCGATCACTTTCCTCTTTGGCCTCATAATCTCCTTGATCAGAAAATTTGGGACACAATTGAGTTGCATGATGTTACAGTACAGGTTCTCATATGTCCTGAGTCTTAATTGACCTTGAAAGGTTAAGGCCACAATGTTGGCTATCCTTGTGGACCTCCTTTTCCTCTAATTTTTTATCTGAAAACTTAGTTGTTAACCTTCCAGGAGAAAAGCTTATTGTTATTAGCATATATCCTAGGCTGTATAGCTTAACCTCACTATCTGTCTGAATATCAAACATCTCAGGCTTAACATGGAACAGATATTTTTCATCAAGTACTGATATGTTAAACTTTAAGTTCCTACAAAATATAATGTAAAAAATTTAAAAAATTAAAATATATTTTAAAAATAGGAATAAACAATTATATATGTTTACACATAAGTTTAGAAATCTAACCATATACAGCATTGTAGCAGGATAGTCCACATCACTCTTCTTCCTCTCTTCTGCCTTCATTCACCACCACCCCCTCCTTTTCAAACAAATATCTACCCAAGAGACAGCTTGGCAGCAACCAGCATGTTACGACAAGTAGCACCTATTCAGAATACCAGAATGATAGGTACTCCCAGCCTGAACCTCCTACTACAAATTGTCATCTTCAGTGCAGTTGCTTAGTTCACAGGTATCAGCAAATATAGCTGATCAGGGTGAGAATCCTTCCAACTAACTGTTAGACTCGAAAATCTTCTGAAGATTCTGAGGATCATTGCCTTGCCCATCTTGTACAAATAACTGTATGGCTTTGTCTCTCATATTTCTTAGCTCTTTTTGTTCTCTCTTCATTGTCTAGTCTTCAAGTACTTGCTTTCCTTTTAAGTGTGTTATACCTTTCTACTTGTATTTCTTTTGAGTTATTATACTAGGGAGACTATACAATATTTACACAAGTGTGTCTAGTTTATTTCATTTATGAGTATATGTTCAAGTGGAATCCACTTAAATATGAAGGCTTCAAGTTTATCATTCTTTATGGTTGAGTAATACTGCATTGCATAAAAATATCACATTTTTTTATTCATTCCTCAGGTGATGAGCATCTTTGTTGTTCCCAAAATTTGGCTATCACAAATTGTGCTGCTATAAACATAGGTACACATATATCACTATGATACCATGATTTCTGTTGCTCCGGGAAAATTCCCAGTAGGAGGACAACTGAATTTAATGGGATTTCCAGTCCTAGCTTTTTTAAGGGGTCTCCACACTGATTTCCATAATGGTTGCACCAGTCGCCATTCCCACTAACAGTGAAGAAGGGTTACCTTTCTCCCACAGCCTCTCCAACATTTATTGTTGGTTGATTTGTTTATGATAGCCATTCTTTCTGGGGAGACATGGTATCTCAGTGCTATTCAAATTTGCATTTCACAGATGGCTACTGATGTGGAGAATTTTCATGTATTTATATGCTTCTTTAATTTCATCCTCTGAGAAGTGTGTATTCATCTTCAATGCCTATTTCTGGATTGGGTCTTTAAATTTAAGGGCCCTGATGTATTTTAGTTCTTTATAAATTCTAGAGAGCAGACCTTTGTCTGAGGGCTTAACAGTTAAGATTTTTTTGAAATTTGTGGGTTGTCTTTCCAATTTGTTGATAATTTCTTTTGACATACAAAAACTTCTCAATAAGAGAAAGTCCCAGTTGTTAATTCTTTCAAGTGTTTCCCTTGAGAATACATGTGTGTTCATGAACTCTTTGCCTACCCCTATGTCTTCGAGAGTTTCTCCTACTTTCTCTTCCATGAGATTGAGTGTTTGTGTTTTAATGTTTAGATCTTTAATCCATTTTAGTTTAGTGCATGGTGATAGATCTCGGTCAAGTTTTAGTTTTCAGCATGTGGAAGGCCAGTTTTTCCAGCACCATTTGTTAAAGAAGCTATCTTTCTTCTAATGAGTATGTTTGGCCTCTTTGTCAAAGATCAGGTGGCTGAGTGTGTTTGTAAAGGCTTCAGAGTCTTCTATTCTATTCCACTAATCCTCAGCTCTATTTCATTGCCAGTATCATGCTGATTTTATCACAGTAGCCTTGTAGTAGAATTTCAAGTCAAGGATTGAAATACCTCCTCCCTTGTCTTTGTTGCCCAGGATTGCCTTTGCTGTTCTAGGTCTATTGTGGTTCCAAATAAATTTTTGCAATGATTTCTTTAGGTCTGTGAGGTATGTTGGTGGAAGTTTGATAGGGATTGTGTTAAATCTGTACCACAATTTTGGGAGTATGGCCATCTTCATGTTGTTGGTTCTTTGTATCCAGGAGCATGGACTATCTTTCCATTTTCTGAAATCTTCTACAATCTCCTTTTTAAGAGTACTGTAATTTTCCTTGAAAAGACCTTTGACTTCTTTAGTTAGATTAATTCCAAGGTATTTCATTTTCCACAGTGCTATTGTAAAAGATATTGTCTCTATAGTTTCTCTCTCAGTGTGTTTGTTACCTGTGCAGAGGAATGCTATTGAATTTTTGGTACTGACTTTGTACCCTGCTATACTACTGAATTTGTGTATTCTAGTAGCTTCTTGATGGGAGTTTTTTGTGATCTTCCAAGTAAAGTATCATGTGATCTGCAAATAATGATAACTTGACTTCTTCTTTACCTATTCTTATTGCTTTTATTTTTCCCTCTTGTCTAATGGCTCTAGCTAATTATTCCAGAACTATGTTGAATAGAAGGGGTAATATTGTCTTGTACCAGATCTAAGAGTAAAAGATTTCAGTTTTTCCCCATTTAGAATTGTGCTAGCTATTGGGTTTTCATATATGGCTTTTATGAGATTGAAGTAGAGGCCTTCTATTCCAATTTTCTGTAGGACTTTGAATATGAATGAGTGTTGGTCTTTGACAGATTCCTTTTCTACATCAATTGAGATGATCGTGCGTTTTTTAGTTTTTGCTCTGTTGATATATTGTATTACATTTATAGACTTTCAAATATTGAACTACCCTTGCATCCCTGGAATGAATCCTACCTAGTCATGGTGTATGATCTTCCTGACGATTTGCTGTATTCAATTTGCTAGGATTTAATGGAGGACTTTCGCATCTATACTCGTGAGGGAGATCGGCCTGTAGTTGTCTTTTCTAATTGTGTCTTTCCCTAGTTTTGATATTACCTTGAAGAGATTGAGGCGTATAGGGCATATATCTTCCATAAATTTCTTATAGAATTCAGCTGTATATCCACTAGAACCTGGAGTTTTTTTGTCAGTGGGTTTTTTTTTATTAAATCTCGTATTTCATTGGCTGTTATTAGGCTATTGAGAGTGGTTATATTTGGTTGATTCAGTTTTGGTAATTTGTACCTTTCTAGGAATCTGTCCATTTGCTCTGTCTTCTATTCTGTGAGCGTAAAGATTCTTGAAGTAGCTATTGGTAATCTTCTAATTTTCACTGGGTCTGTGGTGATTATACCCTTTTCATTCCTTATTCCTTGTGTTTGAATTTTTTCTTTCCTCTTTTGATGAGGTTAGCTAGGTGCTTATCTATTTTATTTAATCTTTCAAAGAACCATCTTCTTGATTCGTTAGTTCTTTGAACTGTTTTTTTTTTTTTTTTGTTTTTTTCATCTCAATTAAGTTCATTTCTGCCCTAATTTTTATGATTTCTTCCCATCTTTGGGCTCTGGGTTTGGTTTGCTCTTCCTTTTGTAGTTGTTTTGTAGTTGTATAGCATTAAGGTGTTTATTTGTTCCTGTTCTGTTTTCCTAATGTGTGAGTTCATAGCTATAAATTTCCCTCTCAAAACTGCTTTCATTGCATCCCATAAATTCTGATAAGTTGTGGTTGAATTTTCATTGAATTGTAGATATTTTTGAATTTCTTGTTTGATTTCATCTGTGACTCATTAATTGCTAATATGGTTTGTTTAATTTCCATGTATTTATGGGGTTTTTCTCATGTCTTTTGTTGTTTATTTCTAGTTTCATTGTACTGTGTTCAGATAATATGCATGGAATAATTTCCGTTTTCTTGCATATACTTAAGCATGACCTATGGACCAGTATGTGGTCTCTTTTAGAGAATGATCCACGTGCAGCTGAAAACAATGTGTATTCAGTTGTGTTTTGGTGGAGCACTCTGTATATATCCACTAAGTCCATTTGTCTCAAGCTCTTGTTCAGTTCTGTTATTTCTTTGCTACTTTTTATCTGGTTGAGCTATTTTTTTGTGATAAGAAAGTGTTAAGGTCTTCTGTTAAGATTATGGTATTGGATATTAGAGTTTTCATGTACCTTAAGACTTGTTTTGTATAGTTAGATGCTCTTGTGTTTGGTGCATACCTATTTATGAGTGTTACCTCTTCTTCTTGAATTCTTCCCCCAACTAGTATTTTGTGACCTTCTTTATTTCGCTTGGTCATTCTTGGTTTAAAGTTGAGACTGTCAGAGAATAGAATTGCTACTCCTGCTTTTTTTTTTTTCTGATGTGCTGGGTTGTGTAGTATTATTTTTCCATCCTTTGACTTTCAGCCTATGTATGTCCTTTTGAGTTAAGTGTGTTTCTTGTATACAGCATATTGTTGGATTTTTTTTTCTAATCCACTGTGCCAGTCTACTTATCTTAATTGATGAACTGAGTCAATTTACATTTATTGTTATAATTGAGATGTGTTGACTCACAATTGGCATGTTATTTACCTGTTGTTGTTTATTCCTTTTTGTCCTGTGTTTAATTGTTTGCCCTATTTAGTGGGTTTCTTTTGTTCCCGTTGGTGAAGTTCTGATCATTTTCATCCCTCTCTATAACATCATTCAGTAGTTTGTGAAGGATTGGCTTTGCAATTGTAAAATTGTTTAGTTGTTCTTTGTCATGGAGCTTTTTCACTTCTCCATCAAACTTGAAAGAGAGTTTTGCAAGGTATAGTCTGGATTAGAATTTGTTTTCATAGAAGATTTGAAGTACTCTGCTCCATGCTCTTCTTGCCTTTGTGCTTTGTGAAGAGAAGTCAGCCATAATTCTGAAGGGTTTTCCTTTGAATGTAATCTCCTTCTTTTCTCTAGAGGCTTTCTGTATGTTTTTCATGTGCTCAGTTTCTAGGATCTTGACTATTATATGTCTTGGCATGTTTTTAATTGGGTTAAAGTTATTCGGCATTCTGTATGCTTCTCTTACCTGAATGTCAGATTGCTTTCTCACATTTGGGAAGTTTTCTGCTATTACTTCTGCCCATATTCTTTTTATTTCATTTGTATTGACTCCTTCTTTCTCATGTATGCCTATTAGTCGCATGTTGTTCATCTTTACATCGTCTTGCAGGTGATGAATCATTTTTTCCTGCATCCTACTTGTTTTTAAGAGATCTTTGCTTGCCTTTCCACTAGCTGCACCAGTGTCTCCAAGATCTGATACTCTGTCTTCACTTTCACTCAAACAGTTTTGCAGGCTTGTGGTTGAGATTTTAAGTTCCTCTATATCCCTTTGACTCTGCTTCATGAGCTCTATTTCTTTCCTGTATTGCTCACTGAAGGAGTCCATAATTTTTGTAATCTCCTCTATTTTTTTTTATCAATGTCTTTTTTAGAAGCTGCTATTAATTCTTTTACTGCAGAGTTTTTTTTCAGGTTGGATTTCCTTCATATGTTTCTGTATTTGATTCTTTACTTCAAATGCTATGAATTCAGAGATTTCTTTATTTCAGAAATTAATTTTACTTTAAGTTCCTCTATACCTTTCTACTGTTGCTTATTTCCTTCTGACACTATTAATTCATATATTTCAGTCAAGCTAGGGTCCTCTGCCCTTGTTCTGGGTGGACACTGGGTTTCCTCCTTATTTTTCTGCATTTGATTCTTTACTTCAGATGCTATGAATTCAGAAATTTCTTTTTTTGTTTCAGAAATGAATTCTGCTCTGAGCTCCTCTATACCTTTCTGGTGCTGTTTCTTTACTTCCAACTCTTAATTCATACATTTCAGCTGAGCTAGTGTTCTGTGCACTTGTGCTTGGTAGGCTAGAGGCCTGAGATTGCATTTTGCTCCTTTTCTTTGTCATTTTTATAGTTGTGACTTCTGACCTTTGTTGTAGAGCTTTGGTGCATTTATTACCTTATCACCTACTGAGCTTCCAGTACAGATCTATTAAGTTTGAGTTTATCCAGTTATTCTTGGCTTGGGTCTAGTTCTTGTGTTCAGCTTTTCCTGCTGCAGCCCTTGGAAATGAACCTTTTGTGCCCCTCCTGCACATCAATGAATCTGTGGTGGTCCTCTGTTGTGCCCCTGGTCTAGGAGGCACAGGGAGGCCTGGAACCTCTCCCACACACTAGGAGGCGCTGGGATTGGAGTGGATGGAGGGATGGAAGTTTCCGAGAGAACAGGGTGAAAAGTGTCCTGAGAATGCAGTGAAGGACTCACTCAGGGGCTGTCCTGGACTCTATCCACCAGCACAGGGGAGAGCAGAAGCAAACTCCCACACTCACCAGGCCTGAATTTGGGCCAGATGGGAGGGCTGGAAGTTTCTCAAGATAGGAAGACAGCAGGATGGAAAGCATATGAGAATGCATCGCCAAGACTCACTCAGGGGCTGGCCTGGACTCCCTTTGGCAGTTTTAAGAAATGTTTCTTTTCATGATTTCTAACTTCAGTCCTATCTTCTGTATTTGAGATATGTTCTCACATTGGCTCATTGTGCTGCGGATTCTTTCAATGGAATTTTGAATTTTCTGGATACTTGCCTAAATCTGCTTTATGCATACCAGTTATTTTCTCTATTGGACATTCATAGTTTCCATCATTTTCCTAAACTCTTTATTTTCTTTTCTGTATCTGCTTTAGTCACTAAGCATGTCTTTGATTATTGTTTCTACTCTGTAGTTAGCTAAGAAATTATTTTTGATTTGACCTTTCTCTGGAGTCTCATCCATTTGCTTTGTTATTTGTTATTTGTATTGTCCCCATTTCAGAGGGTTTAGGTGGCTGGCTTTCAGGTTATTGCACCTCATTGGTTCATGTGTTTGCCTTTGATGAGTTACAAATCTTGGGTTGTGTCTTTTTTTTAAATGTCTTCTCATTTTCTATTTTTTAAAGTTTAATTCCTAGATTAATGCCTGTAAATTTCCTATGGTAAGCAACTTACTGATAGTATTTAGGATCCTTAGGAAATGATTACCTCTTTGAAGTATCTTCCAGTTGTAGTAGGCTTTTGGGTTTTGAGTATGTTGGACAATTTCCTTTCTTCAATTTATTGGGATCAAGAATTTGCTGACTACTTGTCCCAGACCCTTGTTGTTTGACACTTCCTGATGGTACATTTTATGGTCTTTAGGCAGTCTCTTTCTTGGTATAACATGAAGCAAAGCTGGTTAGAACAATTATGCCTCAGGGCTGGGAACATAGCTCAGTAGAATAAGTGCCTGCCTGGCAAGTGCAAGATCCTAAGTTCAATCCTTGGTACCACCAAAAAAAAAAAAAAAAAAAAAAAAAAAAAAAAAAAAAAAAAAAAAAAAAAAAAAAAAAAAAAAAAAAAAAAAAAAAAAAAAAAAAAAAAAAAAAAAAAAAAAAAAAAAAAAAAAATATATATATATATATATATATATATATATATATATATAATGTCTCATTCATTAAAATGGTACAATCAACAACAATAGAAAGACAAAGTTGGAGTATGAACCCTGGGAAATGGCTGAGGAGGATAGGAGGGAGAGAGAAAAGGAGCAAATACAAAGAAAAGTAGAAGTACAACAACAAAAACCTAGAAATCATTTTCAGACTCATATTAAAAAAAGAAAAAATGAGAAAAAGACAAAAAAGAAAGGAAGAAAACAAAGTTGTTGCTTTTTTTTTTAAAGTCCACTCCATGCCGTGTCTCTGCTGTTACTGCTTAACAGCATGAGCAAGCAGAGTAGACGCATGTTGACATATCCATCAAGCCAACAATAGTTTATAGCAGGGTAATGGATAACCCAATTGCTTGTCCCTTTCTTCGCACTAAAGTTCATGCTTATTTCTGGCTGTGATACAGGAACAGAGCTATCCAGCCTGCAGCAATCCTTAGAAGTGAACCTGTTGTGTCCCTGTTGGTTTGAACTCAACTGGGAGCCACCAGGTAGAGCTAGCAGTTGTTCTGAGTTCAGAACTCGATTGGCTTCTCTTCAAGCTGCTTCACAGACAATTGTCCTCTTGTGTGGGATATCTGAGCCTGAATAGCTCACCAGCCACCACCTTTACTGTGTCCACTGCTCTGCCCCACCAGTGAGTTTCTCAATGGAGGCACGTGGGCTTGCCAGAAGTTGCATTCCCTCTGTAAATCTGAACTATCCCTTCCACATAGTAATTCCAGGCTCATGAAGAAAGTACCTCCTTCTACTTCTTTCTTATTTTAAAGCAGAAAAAAAAATGACTACCAAGAACAAAGACAAAAATAGAGTGATATAAAACACTTAAAATGGTACAGAATTTCAAAGCAAGAATATAAAATTAACAATAGTTATTATATTACATATAGTAATCATCGGTTTTGTTGCTTGGATTACAAGATATAAGCATGCAAGTTTCTTTCATTGTATAATCCAGGCAATGCCACTCTAGAAATTAAAAGATGAAAAGTTAATAACCTATAAAATACATCTATAGACATTGTGCTTTAGGCAACTAAGTTAGATAAGAATATCAGAGGCAGTCAGGCAGGGCTAGGTGCTCAAAGGAGCCAGTGCAGAAGATGAGACACCTTACAGCTTTGAGAGAGGTACCTCCACTGTGGTCCACCCCTCCAGATAAAAGATAAAATAAATGCACCTACATATTTCCCAAGGATAAATGTCAGGATTGATATTCTAAATAGGTATCATTATCTCAAGGAAGCCAGGAAATGACGCTAACCCAACCTCTATGGGAAAAGCTCCTGCTCTGTATTTACACCTGCTTGTTATGTGACTTGCTTCCCGTTTGATCTGAATTTAATCAGTTTTGCCTGCGCAGCTGTGCTTGAAGTCTTACTGGCTGACCATAGTTTTGTCCCACTTCATGCCCACCATGTGATTTCCCATTTTTCCTAACTTGGACCCACCTCACATTAGGGCTGTTCTTTAAAATTCCCAGGTCCCTTTCCTTCTTTCTCTCAGATAGAAGCTTTCTTTCCTCCAATAAATATATTCTGCTCTTAACCTCTTCTGTTCCTAACATTCATGCTTTGATTTTAAAGAACTCAACTCATACCAGACATTTACTAGTTTGGGAGTTTCTTTCCTCTGTATCAGTTCTATTTATATGTCACCCTGGAGCTGGATAGTTAAAAGCAACCAAAAAAGGAAAAGTATCCTTTTGCTATTTATTATCTTGTAATCTTTATCTTTAGATTATTGACTAAAAAGGTATTTTGTATCATGATAAACATTTAAATGTCTTCAAAGTTAATAAAAACTAACAGTTCTAAAAAAACTAATGGTTCTAATATGATAATGTCTAACATAACAATGTCATGATTGTTATGCTAAAATATTATGCTGTCTTTATCTCAGGTTTTCCTTATGAAACTTTATAATTGTTATCTGTGAACATTCTACAGGGATTCAACTTCTAAAACAACAGAGGCATCAAGGACTCTGTTAGTATTAATGAAAACTTGATTTAATATTGAAAACTCACATCTTAAAACAAAAAGAGGGGAATAGGGTAGAAAGAGACTTTACCCACAGGCAGAATTATATAAAGCACTTTTTTCTTTAAATTTAAGATTGCAACTCAGACACTTCACAACAGGGAGGAAATGATTTATTCCCACAAAGGGAAGACCTTATCTGGTCCACGAAGTTGAGCCTCATGGAATTGCTCCACTAGGAGAGTGGGTATGGATTACCACCAGGTGAAAAGAAATATTATTCCTGAGCTACAGGAGACAGAGCTTCCCCTCCAGGGACGGGCAACAAGACGGAGCATCTTCCTGGATCCATCCTTCCTGCACATTCACATGTGTGGGCACCTATAAGAGATAACTTACATTTGGGGTGGGCGTCATGTTGGTCCATCACCCCTCCGTTACTCATCTTGCTTATAATCTAACCCTAAAAGTTTGGGGGCCCCATAACCTGCCGGTGTTTCTAATTCAACTAGAAATTATAGTTTATCTTTTAATTGTAGTAGCAGACTTCCCTTACAGAACCCTGGGCTTGATGAACTCACACTATATCTTTTATCTGTCACCTATTTATTCCCCCTTTAGTAAGCCCTATGGTGAGCACCTATTCCTTGTTTCCTCATGTTGCCAGAATTGACAGCCATCCACGTATAGGTCAGCTCATGCAGGTCGCTAGTGGACTACTTCATACTATCTCAGTGACATCACCTATTGACGGAATCCCAAACACTGGTTCTCTGGTCTCAACTTTGCATTGAGATTTATAGTAGTTATTTTTTTGCTCTTTAAGAGCCCTCTGTACACTATTTCAGCCAATGCTAGAAGCTAAAGCCATGGGATGACCAATGGCTGATATGATGTGTTCACTTGAGAAGCTTAGAAGTTATACAAGCGATTCAGCAGGAGACCAGGGTCCTCAATTTGCATAGTCCTGATCCTGTGCATGGAGACATGTGCATGATACACCTACCCTGGGGCAGGGTAACCTGTTTGTAATATCATGGAGGAAAAGAGGCTCGTTTCTCCTCCTTTTTTTCCTTGTGTTTTTTGCTGTCGTGTGCAACCTTGAACTGTGGTCCCTCGGCCATACTGCCCTGCCTTGGAGCCAGCTGATATGGACTGAATCCTCCACAAACTGAGTTGAATAAAGCATTCCTTCCTTTCCTTTGAGCATTGGATATTTTTGTCTCAGCAATCAGTGAAAGGGAACCTATATACTCACGAAACCCAACACACCACTTCCTTTCAGTGTGCCCTTCTTTCTCAATCCCATGTGCAAAACAAAGGGGAAGCAATTTTGGAGGATTGGCTAGAATTATACATGTAAAAAGAGGGTTACATGAGTGCACTGTCCAGATGGATGTGCAAAGGTAAGAGACTTTTAGGAGCCACAAGCCCAAAACCTCACAGAATAAATGATTAGAGATTAAAAGCTAACTCACGGGGCTACAAGGAATGAATGTTCTGGTCTTTGTCCTCCATAAATACTCTGATTTATGGTACTTTTCTTTTATTTTTTTTCCTTACTCCCTGGTTCTATCAATAAAATGCCATGGAGGCTTCAGCCTGGAGCTGTTGTCAGACTTTCTCACAACAAAAGCTTTCCATCACTAGCAGCCCCTGGGGTTGGAATTGGACCTTACTCTGGGTAATCCTTTGCTTCAACCTTTTCACCAGGCTGTAGTCATGAACTGTGACAATATAGGCCCTGGCAAGTACACTGAGACCAACGAGTTATACTACCCTAGCTTTTTTTTCATTCATTTATTTGTTTTTTCTTGAAGGAACCAGGGATTGAACTCAGGCCCTTGCGCTTGCCAGGGAAGCACTTATTCCACTGAGCCATCTCCCCAGCCCTTACTTTAGATTTTAAGAATTAACTGCTACAGTTTTGTTTTAGAGGTAAAGAGTAAATTTTTCATTCTAATTTAACATAAATTAAAAAAGAAAGATAACATTATTTTGCTTAAACATATGTGTTAAATGTTTTGTTGTTTTTCTGTGATGAATGATAGAGTCATTAAGATACAATCTTATAAAAATCTTGAATTTTTCCAAATTGTCAAATAAAAGCCACATTAAAATACATGTAAGACCCAATACACAGTGTAGTTTTCTTCTAGTTAGTTAGTAATTGAAGGCTTATTTTCAAAATGTATTATATTCCTATTAATAATTGCTACTGAATGCACAATTTTCTTGTCCAGAATTGATTCCATTTCTTCTCTGCAGTTTGTAAAGCACCATTGCATAATAATAGGAATTTAATAGTGGAGGCCTTGATGAAACCACTGCTATCTGTAGTATGTTCTTATCTTACCTTTCAGTTGCTATTATCTGCAGAAGTAGTCACTGCCTCAAGAATTGATTAAAGTGAGGAGAGGTTTATTACACAACTATACATTAAGAGAATGAGCATCACCATGCTACTGAAATATTAGTAAGTGATTTTGGATCCAAATGTATTACCATTGATTAGATTGTATATCAGTGTAGTTTGCTCATAAGGCTTTACTAGAAATCTTGGATATTTCCTGAAAATGTTTCTCTGACACTTTCCTTAATAGTTTGTAGAAAATGAACCACATGTTAGACAATTAGAGCCATCTTAGACAAAGAGCATTCTTTGACTCAGGTTCATATATTAAGATAATTTTCCACTAAGAAGACAGGGAAACTCAGTTAACCAATTACAGCTGGGAAATGTGGATGAAGAAGTGTTAAAAGGCTAATTTTGAATTTCGTTCAAGGTAGAAGGAATGAAATATCAAAGACAGTATAGCTCTTCATTAGAAAGAGCACTTACAGAGTCAAAATCCTTGCAATTTTATTGTTTTATCAAAACCTTATGATATTGTTTGAGTGGCAAGATACACTGGCATACCGGAACTCAGAAGAAAAACAAATGCAAAACTTTGAGTACAGTTTATAATGATGTATTTTACAATTATAAATATTTTATAAATGCATTTATTAATATGAAATACATTTCAAGAGAGACAAGGAATAAGAAAAAAGTACATTTCAGTGATATGCTAGTGTAATCTAGAGAATTTCAGTTTGATCTGCCCCTTGCAAGTGTACTGGACAGCACACTAACCTCAGCATGGGCATGCAATGAATCATGCTTGTAACCAACTGTCAATTTCTTTTCTTTTTTTTTTTTTTTTTTTGGCATGCAAGTGCTTATTCTACTGCACCATCACCCCAGCCCCTAGACTGTCAATTTCTTGAATAAAAGAATTTACTTAATTCTTCTAGAGTATATTAGCAAGATTTCTAATGCCTGTTTGACAATTCAAAGCATTAAATCAATAAATGACTGATGAATTTTACCGTCATACTAAAAAATGGCTACAATACAGTTTAGAAATATAAAACAGGAATTTACACTTCCTAATATTACTAAAGTCGCAAGGGCCTGAGTTCAATCCCTGGTTCCGCAAAAAAAAAAAAAAAAAAAAAAAAAAAGGTTGGGTCTGGGGAGATGGCTCAATGCAGTAAGTGCTTCCCTGGCAAGTGCAAGGGCATGAGTTCAATCCCTGGTTCTGCCAAAAGTTTTTTTAAAAAGTCCTCAGCCTAATATTACTAAAGTCACTTTGTCTTAAAATTTTGTTGCTTTATTTTCTCTCTATTCCTGGTCACAACAACTCAGTGCCTAGTTTCTCTCACTGAATAATTCTTTCTCTGGAGTGCAAGTTTCCAAACTTGAATGTGTAGGATTCTGGTCATTGCTGGGGTTCATGTCAGTCAGGTCTGTGATAACTCATCACATATAAATTGTTTTAATAGTGTCACAGTTCATTCTTGTGATTAACTTCAAAATAGTCTTTTTGTACTTACTATAGCTATCAAAAGTCCTGGCCTCCTAGCGAAAAACTGAGTTGTTTGCATGAAACTAAGCATGTTCACAGTGGCCGCAACCTCCATTAGGGAGCCACGTGTATCCGGTCACATTAATGAGTGTGCAGTCACTTCAGCATTTCGCTTCTTACTCAGAGCACTGCTGAAGAAAGTATTTTTGAAGTTAGTGGCCTGCACTTGGAATCACTGCATCTTGGGAGGCTGAGGCAGGAGGATTGCATATTCTGGTCAACCCCTGGAAATGCAGTGACTCAGTTAGATACCACTGGAAGAGAGAAGGAGAGACAGACAGAGAGAGAGAGAGAGAGGGTGGGAGGGAGGGAAGGAGAGAGAGGGAAGGAAGGAAGGAAGGAAGGAAGGAAGGAAAGAAAGAAAGAAAGAAAGAAAGAAAGAAAGAA
>PVKA01029395.1:0-28349 GCA_004027165.1 Ctenomys sociabilis
GTCTGGGTAGCCAAACACGGCCAGGCTCTAATCCAGACCTTCCCGTTGACTGAAGGTCTACGCACTTCACCTCCACATGCCTCAGTTTGCAGCAGGGAGCCACTCACAGCCCTCCCACTCCCAGGACCCCTACTCTGTTGTCACTACCTCTACATCACGCACATGAGTCCCCCATGTGGATCTACAGCCGGGCCTCCCCTGGGCCACTGTGGTGGACGCCAGCTGGTGGTCAACTTTTTCCACCCAGCTGAACTAAACTAGCGAGGTGCTGGGTGTGGGAAGCCCACCCGAGGGTGGGTGCCAGCAGCAAAGGAGAGAACTGGAGAAGCTGTTAGGGAAGCTGTTGGAGGCTGCTGGTTCTGCTGGGCTATTCTGCTGGAGGACCTTGTCAGGCTGGCTTTCCTGAAGTTGGCTGTCCTTGTTGGAGAAGGAGCTCGGGACCTCATTGTCACTGAGGATGGCTACAGCTCATTTGTAAGAGCTCTGGTCCTCATCTTGAGCATCGCTTCTGGCTCTGGCGGGGAAGGTGGTGCACTGCGCAGCTTGGTGAAGCTCGTCACATTGGCTCTCCTGACGGGAACTCGGCTCTCCTCATCATCACAGGCGCTGTCGCCGAGGATGGCTGTGTGCTTTTCAGGGGAGCTCTGCCTCCTGACTCCTACACAGACCCCTCAGCCTGCTGGCTCAGACCCTTCACCCCACTGGCACAGACTTTCTAGCTTCCACCACTGATCTTTAGGCCTTTCCAGTGCAGAACCTTGAAGTAGAACTGCATGGGACATTGTCATGGGCTCGGGGCCTCCCCGAACATGGGAATCACTGTTAGGAGCTCCGGGTCTTCAGCTGAACTCATGCGGGATATTAGGATCCAGGCCCACAGCGGGAGTCTTTGGTCTTTACTATGTGGATGGATTTGCTGCACTCTCGTATAGGGTTCATTAGGTGATTCATTATAAAATCATCTTATAAAATGTGTCCTGTATTGTACTGTCCACCTTGCAAAAACCCAAACTACTCTGACAGCCACCATAGCCACACACAGCCACCCTAGAATCTCATAGCCATCTCTATTTCACATACCTAAATTGGAGCACCAAACAGGCTCTGCCTCTTGCAGTCTCTCCCAGTCAATCAACAGTGACCCAACCCCTCCAGAGTCACCCTGGGTCACTCCTGCGCTCTTGCAGCCCACCTCTCACCTGTCGGCACCCTCCACCTCCTCCTGCTTAAGAACAACTGGGCTCTGCGTCTTCTTCCCAGCACGCTGTGAACACTGGCCTGGAATCTGGCACTGGCTCCTAACTAGACATGGTTCTGCCTCTGCCCAGTATGTCTGTTCTTACAAAGCTGACCCCAGGAAACCACCAATGAGGCCATGCCTCTGCTCAGAACTCTCCAATGGCTCCCACCTTGTATCTGAGCCAAGGGCAGCTCCTAACTCAAGCGTGGCTCTGCTGCCTCTCTAGCTGTGTTCTCTGCCCTGTGCCTGCTGGTTCTCCCTGCTCCAGGGACCCTTTGCTTCCTGTGTGTAGGGCCTGAGCACTGGCTCTTTCCCCCGCCCGGACTGTTCTTCCATCCCAGGAGAGGACTTCCCTACTCCCTCCCTTGAGGACGCTGCCCAAAGGCCCCCTTGTTTCTCTAACCTCTCTCACTCCCATCCTCCCGATGGTCCTCACTCCCCTCGTTGCCTCATCTTTTCCTCCCTAGCAGCTGTTCTGATACAACACCTCAGGGCCATCACCAGTCTGTCTCCCTGAATGGAATGTCAGGCTTACGGGCCAGAGAGTGAGTCCGCTTTGCTCAAGTTATACTCCGTGCCTACTACAGTGCCCGGCACTTGCAGAATAGGAGAAGGAGTTCTGTGTCACTAACCTGGATGCTCTAAGATCACCATGTCCCCCATCCCCATGCCCACCTGCCCACCTATGGGGTCACCAGGCCCAGATGGCAGACACCTCAGTGTCTAGGATGAATGTTCTGGGAGGTGGGAGAGAGGCTTGTCTCCAACCTGTCTCAGTAGGACTATGGAGAAGTTCATGCCCAAACCCTTAAATCCTCACCACAGACCCAGTCTCCAAAGCCCCTGCTTTACACCTTCATCTCTGCAAAGGAAAATACCCCCTAGGATGGTGTTTTGAAAGCTTAATCCCATGTAAACCCTTCAGCTGTTTACCTGAATCCCATTTAATCTCCCACAGAGATACTTCTAAATCATCTGCTCTCAAGGAGTCAGAACCAGCCAGCTCCTCCTCTGAACAGGTTTTTATTGCTCTGGCTGCTGAGAACCGAGCTTTAATTCCTATCCAGAGAAGTAGCGCCAAACAACAGAGCAATTATTTATAGTGCTTTTCCTTGGTGCTAGATTTTCTAACCACAGGTTTCCCAGAGCATTTAATCTCTGGCAGGTAAAAGGTTTTCTCCATGTAAACGTCCCTCCACACAGAGCACGCACCCCAGCTGCAAAGGCCACATGTGGCCTGCTTGCCCTTCTATCTGTTCCTGCCACAGAGGGCGCAAGACGCTCTCAGAGGGGAAGCCACGCATCACAGGTACCTCCAGGAGAGCAGCTGGGGCCAAAGGCTGCCCCAAGGCAGGACGGTCATCTCTGGTTAACTGAGGGGCCTACGCTTTCCATCCCCATCTGAGGACAGCCCACCTGAAAGGGCAAAACACCCAGGAATCTCAGTACACAGGAAGGTTTGCAAGCCCTTCTCTGAGAGGCCTCCCCGGTGACACTCCAGAGCATCTGGCGCCACCGTGTCCCCAAAGGCTGCTGGGCCCTCATGGCAGGGTGTGCCTCCCGTGCGCCTGCTCCCTTCACTGAGGCTCCCTGGGTGCCTATTCATGGCACTGACCCAGCCCCGCTCTAGCCCAGGGGGCGTGAACATGCCTGTTACACAAGGAATCAGGTCCAGAACACTGACGGAAACCTGCCAGGCTGTCACGGCCGCCCCAGAGACTGACGCCTGACTTCAAGGCTCCGGCGCCCACACCTTACTGTCATAACGGCTTCTGCAGTGCCACGTAGAGAGGCAGGCCAGAGCTTTGTTCTCATGTCTGATAGGAAATACACCGACTTCAAGACCCTGAGTGCACATTTTGTTTTATTACAGAGTAATTTAAAAGCTCAAATCAAACATTTGATTCAAAATACATTAATGACAGGAAGAATGAATTTTCTCTTTTCAGGGATACTTTTAAAACAGGCCAGGCTGGGCATGGTGGCCCACACCTTTAACGCCCGCACTCGGGAGGCTGAAGCAGGAGGATGGTGGTGAGTCTGAGACCAGCCTGGGCTATGAAGTGAGCTCAAAACTAGCCCAAACTGCATAGAGAAACCCCAAATAAAAACAGTCCAGCACCTCAAGGGCATCCAAACAGAAATGTTGGGGTGTAGTGCCACTGGCAGACTCCAAGGACCCTTTCTCTTGAGCACAGTGCTCAGAGGTGCTCTCTCCAGGTGCCCCAGGTTACACTGGCGTAGGTCCTGTGTTTCTAGAAGCCCTGTCACCCACCAGCCCTGAGTCTCTTCCCCAGGACAGGTACCTGCTTGGTGCTTGCCAAGGACAGGTCTCAGTAAGGTGAGCAGCCCCACACAGGCAGCTGCGAATGCTGCAAATGCCATGCCCCATAGGGCCAGTGAGCTATCTCAGTGGACTACGCGCCTGATTTCATAAGCGCAGGGACCAGGGTTCAATCCCTAGCACACAGGCACTCAGGCCCCAACCCCGGGTGCACTGAGCTGGGCATGGTGGCACACACCCGTAATCCCAGTGCTGGGCAGGCTGAAAACAGGAGGATCATTCCAAGTCTGAGCTTCATAATGAGACTCTGTACCAAATACATAAAAAAAAAAAAAAAAAGCCACAGGCCTGGGGACTCAGCCCCCATGGGCCGGCTTCCCCCCAGCCTCTCTTCCTCTGTAGAAGAACACAGTGAATCACAGAGGCAGATGCCTAAGTGCAGACCCAAGGCCACCTTATGTGACATGTTCCTCTGTGTAACTCGCCCCTTGTACAGTAGGAACCACACGAAGGATAAGTGTCCCTACCGTGCAGAGTGACTATGAGGGTGAAAAACAATTCAAAACACTGCACAAGATTCAGTAGAGGCAGATTTGGAGTTATTTTAATCATCATTAGAAGTGTTTTGTGGCTTTTATCAGTAGCGGCGTTACAAGCCATGGCTTTCAACAGGATGTCAAGCCTAATGCATTTTATTCCCACATCCAAACCTCTTCTCCCTAAAGACACAGCTGGAATGCAAGGTGACTCGCTCCAATGACAACAAGAGCAGCCAACAGTCAGTATAAGCTGCATTACTCTGAAGTGAATCTGGGCCGTCCTTGTTGAGTTATTGGTTTTTATGTATGAGGTATTTGGTCCAGTATTGTAGAAAGGACGGATCCAGTATTTCTAGGATCTCCTAAACCCGGCTGTCAAGTGGATCACGAACCACAAAGAGCCGCAAAGGAGGAACCAGGGAGATGGCTCAGTGGAATAAGCGCTTCCCTGGCAAGCGCAAGGGCCTGAGGAGGCCCGCACCCTCTGCATGAAAATGTCGCAGTATCACGTGACCACACAACTGAAAATTCTACTCATTATTTTAAACATAAACTTTGGGGGGAAAGGAAAGGCTTGGGAGAACTGGACTAGCAACCGCCCACACCTTAGTGTAGCTCCCCAGATCAGCCTCCCCCTCTAACTTTGGAACTCAAGTTGGACCGACTACTCTAAAAAAGGATTTTGTCCCTCAATAGGACAGGGAATCCGGGTGTTTGTGGCACCGGGTGCTTAAGCAAAGCAGGGTGCTGGCATCACCTGGAGCACATTAAGCAATGCGCGTACTCCACACACCCCCTTCCCGAGTTAGACGCAGGATTTCTTTTTTAAAGTTTCAAGGTAATTTCAGTCGGAAGCCAGAACTGAGGGCCACCAACCACTATGGGGAGAGTACGGCAGCCACGGACCACGGGGAGCAGGCAAAGCTGGTCCCAGGGAGGGGTTAAAGGTGGATGTGCGTTTCTCAAGCACACCGCCCAGGAGACCCAAGTGAGCAGAGTTGCTCCTCACCTCCTCCGGCTGGGAGATGTGCAGGAGCCCCAGAAGCGAAAGCAGCCAGGGCCTCCTCGGGCTGCCCTGCAGAACACGGGAGCAGGCGCCAGGCTCCTGCCCTAAGGGCCCCATCTTCGGGCTTCCTCACGTCAGCTGCTCACTCCTGCACAGGAGAGGGCGTACTGCTCAGCAGTGTACCAGCCGTAAACAACTGGAATTTAAAGTTAAAAACACTCAGTCTGACACACACGCAAACCCACGATCCTCAGCTACAACCTGGCACACTATGGCCACGATCAATGGGCAGAAAAACAAACTTCCAATACAAGCAACCGGAGATCTAGGTGCATGGAGAGATGCTCCTACACTGTCTTTAAAGCACATGCTCTGACAAGCCAGATCTCGAAGCAATGCCGGCTAACAGACAAATTCTGCAAGCAGGGGCAGGCCCATGGATCTGTGGGTAGGAATGAAGAAGAGCTTAGGACCTCACCCTGTCGCCTGGAGTGGGGCAGAGTTTCTGACACAGGGCTGCGAAGGAAATACACATAATTTTCTGTTACACGTCTCTAATACTGCTTGGAGCATATATACGTGAAAAATTATTCACTGGGCTGCCTAAAATTCAAATTTAATGGGACCTCCCATATTTATTTGCTGTTCTGGTAACACCACTCAAGGGCCCCACTGTAGCCAGAATCAGAACAAGAAAAAGCAACAAAGCTCTCCATGCGCTCAACCTCAATCGAGTCCCTCCAAGGTTTTCTCTCTCCTGACTGAGCTCACACTTGCGAGGCAAGCAGAACAGGCTCCCGTTGTCGCCATCACCCAGGCCTGAGAACAATTGGAGGCAAACAGCAGCGGGAGGGTCACACAGTTCAGGCACTCAGCCGGGCCCCACTCTTCTGCATACTCCTCCAGCAGGCTGGCGAGGCCCCACGCTGGCTGTGCCAAGCACCGAGGCGGGCGCTGGAGCACAGACACCTCTGCCCCGCTCCCCACCCCAAGGATTCCAACTGAGCGGGTCTGCAGTGCCACTCGGGCACTTTATTTTTATTTTTTTCCCCAGGCATTTTATGAACAGTTCACTAAGCACAAATGTGGAGCAGTGACCGTAGACAATCCAGGAGAATGAACCCCCCAGAGTTCAGTATTTATCTGCTCATGGCCAATCTCATTTCCTACACCAGAGCTACCAGGCCGAGCTCCCAATGCAAGCTGCTAGCTACAGGTGACCGCTGTGCGCTGGAAGTGTGGTCAGTGCAGCGGAGAATCTGCGCTTTCTGTCTGTAAAAAATAGTTCATTTAAATTTCAGTAACCACAGGTGGTTGCTGGCGACATCCAGTTCACCACCCTGCTGTCAAAATAAACCCACTGGTTATCTTACATTTTTACTTATTTTAATTTACTTTGCAGTGCGTAAGGGGCATCAAACTCAAACCTTGTGCATCCCAGGCACGTGTCCACCTCAGAGCCCCAGCCGCTGCCCACGCCCAAGCTTCGCTGAGGCACGTCCCAGGCAAGGTGCCTCATCCTCGTCCTTTAGAGCTCTCCAGATGGCTCCATGGGACGCCACTTGCTGGACGATGGTCAGCTGGCTTAGCCCACATGTCGCGCTACCACCCAAGCCTGGGCCTGGGCAACTAGACAAACAGGAATGGACTCTCTCCGAGTTCTAGAGGCTGCCAGTCCAACACCACAGGGCCCGCACATTCCGCTGGCTCGCGAGGGCTGATCCCCACTTCCAGGAACGTGCCACGCATACCACTGCGTCCTCTGGGCATCCAGGAATGCCATGGCCTTGCCCCATCCTCCAGCGGCCAGCAAATCCAATGCTATGGGAAGCCTCTTTTAGAAGTATAATAATCCCATACACACGGGAGGGGCCCTCTTGCCCTAGTCACCTCTTAAAAGGCTCTCCCATTGGCACTGTCACATTGGAAACCCAGTGCATCGGGGGGGGGGTGTCATTCAAACCATAGACGAGTCAATCAAATATTCTTTATTGTAACCCTCTAGACTTTTAGCAACCTCTCAACTCTGAGAATAAGATTCTCTTTGATGAGCCATTCCAATCAGCAGGCAAGCTACAGCTAAGCTCCATGCCCAGAATTCTGATTTATCCATCTGGAGGTAAGAATCTTTGCTGGCTCCCCTCCCCCTCGCCTTTCTCCCCCTCCCTCTTCTCCTCCCTGTTCCACAAGCCCCTCTGTCTCAGTTACTCCTCTCTGTTGCTGGGACAAATACCCAACACCCAAAATGAAGGAAGGAAAGGTTTATTTAGCTCACAGTTACTGGAGGTTTCAGTCCATACTCGGCTGGCTCCAAGGCAGAGTGGTACAGGGCAGAGAGCATCAGATCATGGCAGCGGCAAAGAGCAGAGAGCAAAGGGAGGAGGAGCAGCAACAATGGCCACAGAGAGGAAGTCTGTCTCTCTTATATTACATTCAGGCTCTCTGCCCCAGGCTGCCAGTAGTCCTCACACCCATTATCCCAGCAGTGCCCACACCTATAATCTCAGTTTTGGATTACCCATAATCCCAGAGGATTATGAATCAATCTCAAACTCTAGAAGTCCCCACCCCATGATTGCATGAGGCGTTGAGGGGACAACTAGACACAAATCACGACACCCTCATTGATTCCAACAGAGAAGCGCTGTTTTCCAGTCTGTCTGACACATCACCTGGGAACTGGTTAGAAAAGCACAATCTCAGGGCCCACCCCAGGCTATTCTACCCAGAATACTAACATTTTAATAGGGTCTCCCAGGTAGCTGATATGCATATGACAGTTTGAGAAGGACTACTCTCAAAACATTGTTCCTGAGACTGGTTCCCCTGACCTGTAGCCTCATATTGCCTGGGAACTGCAAGATCTTGGCCTTCCTCAGACCTGCTCTGGACCAAGAAGCTCCACTGGGGGCCCCTAGTTCTGTATTTTAAGTCACCCTCCACATGTAAACGATGCCCACTCATGGCTCTGGAGCCTGCACATGGCTCCCTAAGCCCAAGCAGTAGGCACTGTAAGAACACAAAAGAGAAGCTGAAGTCATCTTCAGAGTCTCACGCAAATAATTACACATACACAAAGCTATCTCTAAAATATATACGAGTGGTGGAGACAAAGTAAAGAAAGAAAGAAACCTGGGGGCCTCTGGCAGAGGGACAAACCCTAATGCCCTTCACTCTCCTTAGAAGAACGTGAGCTACTAACCAATGTTCATAAAACATCCCTAACATTAAACATCCATGTTCAGTATATTCTCCCATAAAAGGCAAATGAGTTTACATTTTAGAAATATTTCCACTACAGCATTTTACATTTCTATCTACTGAAAACTAATTGCCTAGAACAGCCTATTATATCAAGTATTTCTTTCCTAAAACTGTGCAGGGTAAAAAAAGAAAAGAAGAAAAGTTACACCAGGGTAGTGTAGCAGGACCCAAGCACATTCTCCAGAGCCATGAGTCTTAGATTTTGAGAGTTTGATTTTGTCTTGCTGGGACTGGACCTCAAACCCAGAGCCTTGCTCATGGGGGCAAGCGCCCTCCCCAACCCCAGGCACCTACCATCGCCTTTGGAGCTTTCTATTTCTCCTGAGGAGAAAAGTAAAGCTGTGGCTCCTTTGTCCTTACAATGCATTAGCACTGAGCAGCTGCTCTGACAATAATGGCACATGGTGTAATAATTATTACTATCTTCTTATCCAGTTACAAAATTTTGTTTTATTCTTTCACTTAAAAAAAAAAAATATTACTAAGGGTCGGCCAAATAGCTCAGTGGATTAAAGCACCTGCAGAGGCAGATGCAGCAGCAGGGGTTCAATCCCTGGAGTGGACAATTGAGACTGAGGGTGGTGGCATGTGCTGTAATCTCAGCTCTTGGAAGGCTGAACGCAGGCGGATCACTATGAGACCGATCTATGTAGTGACCCCCTGTACTAAATTTAAAAATATACATAAATTACTAGAATATACAGAAAACTGTGCAGGCAGTGCCACAAGGTTGGGCCCCTTGGCCAATGGGTCTGAAGGCAGCAAGGGGCAGAGATGCTGAGGGTGGGCTCTCCGGCCCTGGGGACCTGGGTCGCTCCAGCACGGGTGCAGCGCCACACACCAGTGGCTGTGAGAAAGAGCATTTCCTGGACTGCTGAGCAAGTCCAGGAAACGCTATCTCAGAATACGCCACTTTGGGTTTCGAATCCAGGACACTTGGGAAGCAGCAAGCACAGGCAGGTGCAGTCTCTGAGCTCCCCTTAGCTGCCCAAAGAAAGACAGACCCTCTGAAAGAAACTGGGTTAGCATGCCTGCTTCCCAAAGGTCTCGTCAGCCAGGGAAGATCAAACTCCAGTCACAAGGAAGAAGCCTAGAGGCCAACCCCAGGCCGAGAGAGACCGTGCTGAGGTCACCGGTTCTTTTCAGGGCCCATTCGTCCATCTTTGCCCAAAGCCCTTTACCCTTCCTGAAGCTTATGTGTACTCCTGCACATAACAGACGCGTAGCCCTCTGCTCCTGTTGATCTGTCTGCCTGTAGTGTCTCTCATAGACCCAGAAGGAACAGACACAGAGGGAGCGTTTTCCCTCTCAATCAAGCTACAGGTAGAGAGGTAAAATCTGGAAAAAGGGCGGGCCCCATCTAAGTAAGCCAGGAATGAAGTCAAGCCTTAGGCGTCCATGCTCCTGTCCAGTGGCCCATCGGTCGCCAGCAGGAGGCGGTGCTGTGCACCAACCTCCCCAGCCCAGTCTCACCCATGCTGCCCTCTCCTGCTTTGCGGAGCCTGGCTCCTTAGAGCTCGTCTCCTGTACTCAGATGTGGGCCACAGCATGGACCTCTTGTCCTCATGTCTCTGCTTCGAAGCCCTATTCTGAGCCACGGAGAGCTGGCCCTGCTTGGAGCCCCCAGGAGCCCTGAGCAGGAGTCCCTAAGCCCATGACCCAATCAGCACTGGCTCTTCAAATAAGGCCTTCCTGCTTCTGGAGTGTGAACTCCTGCAGAGCAGGGACTGGCTGTGACTTACTAGCTGTGTCTTCACATCCCAACCATCAGCACCTAACAAGGGAGAACGGAAGGGGAGAAAAGACAGAAAGTGGGCACCCTGCATCCCTGAGGGAAGTTCCTGTCTAGGATCCCAACTCCTAATGCAGAACAAACTGGGCCCCTGCAAGAGCCATGCTACCTGCTCCCACTGTAGGCAAGGCTGCCTCCAGGACTTGTTTTTAAGCCTTGGAAGGCACAGATGAATTTCCCTGTCTTTATGTAGAAAGTACCAAGAGCCACAAGACAGGAAACAGTGCGTGGGCCTGGGATCCTCTGCTTCCCTAAAGAATCAAACTCTTCCAAATAATGCAGCACAGACACCAGACAGCAGGGCTGAGGACCAACGCTAATGAGCCGCAAAGAGTGGGACTCTCACTCTGCATACCCAACCCGAAGAGCCCCCACATGTGGTACCAGGACATTCAGTGGGCCCAGCTGCTCCCTCCCACACACTGCCCCCCTCCCGCCACTGTCTTCACAGTCACAGGAATCCAGCAAACGGAGCAGAGAGCCTGCAGGCACCGGGGAGCAGACAGAGAAGCAGTGGGCCATTTGCCCAAATGCCGCACCCAGGACAGGAGGGTGCCTGCAATTTAGCATGAACGTAGCTGCTGCAAGCGCTGGGCCCTCAGCGCGACACACAGTGGCTAGACGCGCGTGCGCACTCCGCTGTGCACAGCTCTCGGCAGAGAACGGACTTCTGGTACTGAGCATCAGCCCATGGCCCCGAGCACTGACTGTGCCCCGCAACCTAGCCACAGGCTTCTGAGCACTGCAGCTCTTGGGGCACTCAAGGCCGAGGGCTCAGAGCCCACTGCCAGCGACACAGGATGTCAGAAGAACCAGCCCAAATGTCCCTAGCCTACAGCTGTACAGAGGAAGGACCAGGATTCTGGTACACGGAACCATATTCACCTGGGTCAGTCTGGCTGACCAAACCTCCACAGATAAGTAGACAAGAGCCAACTCGGAGAGCTTGTGCCCCATTCCATGATATGGCCAAAGCCATGTAGTTCCTTAGAGAACACAGCCAGGCTGCACCCCCAGCCGGCAGACCTGGGAGGCAGAGGAGGTAGGCATGGTGCACCAAGAGGTGAGTGAGACAAGGAGGAACTGAGGCAGTGTTCAAAGATAGGTAAGCTCAAGGCCAAAATGACCTCAAGTTAAAAGAACATGGGGAGGGGGAACATAGCTCAGCGGACTAAAGCGCCTACTTAGACAGAGCGCAGCAGCTGGAGTTTGATTCCTGGAGAACCATGCCAGTCCCGCCCCCAGGGTGCACTGAGAGGGCAACTGAGACTAGGCATGGTGGAACGCGCTTGTAATCCCAGCTTTTGGGAGGCTGAACACAGGTGGATCGCTATGAGTCCGATCTGTATAGTGAGACCCTATAGACCCTGTACTAAATACAAAAAAAAAAAAAAAAAAAAGAAAAAGAAAAAAAGAAAATTAAAAAGATTAAAAAAAAAAAAACATAGAGGAAGCAAGTCCCACCTTTTAGAGGTGAAATATTTACATGGGTCTTGAGTCTAGTGCACACGTACTGTGTGTGTGTGTATGTGTGTGTGTGTGTATTTCTTTTACTTCTTATTAAAAGGGATCATAGCATATCTACTTCTGTAACTTTCTTAGCCATTTATTTTGAACATCTGTCCTCAATATATAAAAAATAAACTTAAAAACATACCATGGTCACTTATTACTGCATTATAGAGTTGTGCAAAGCACCCTTCAGCTCTAGGCATTTAACTGGTTTCCAACATGCGCTCTCTTTGCGCGACCTGGCTAGGATCCCCATGGAACCAACCCGCAGCAGAGTGCCCAGGGAAAGAGGAACTATAGCCTCGCTCTCACCAACAGCTCAAATGGTATCTGCTGAACATCAAAATGCGCAAGAAACTGCTAAGAATGAAAGAGTGGCACTGAACATAAGCCAGTCGTGGGGAGCAACCCCAACTGCAAAGAGGGGATTTACTATTGAGGGACAGATTAAGGGTATTTCTCCTTCCCCTTCCCCTTCTTCTTCTTCCTTCTCTCTCTCTCTCTCTCTCTTTCTCTGATGAGTACTAAGCATACAAACAAATATATGGGTTATAAAACATTATAGCAGAACAGGTAATTACATGGCATATTTACCCCCAATCTATTGCACATCATAAATTCTGCCCACTATCTTCAGCATGCCCAGTGTGTTATAAATTAGGTACATAAAAAATCAACATGCCCTTCAGAATTATCTCCCAGGGCTCCACACAGGAGAGGAAACCAAATTAGTCCTTAGCCCCAAGCATCCCTCTACCCCAAAGGTCAGGCCCAGCAGGAAGGCACCTTAACCTCTGACAACAACTCAGCCTGCTGTTTGCCTAGCCAGCAGGCCAGGGAGTCAGAGGCAGGGCTCCCCACTCGCGTCCTAATTTCCTGAAAAGCCCCATTCTCACTCTCCCTGGCCAGGCCCTTGCTCAGCCCACGCTCCTGAGTGAAAGTGACAGCGACAGCACAGCCTGGCTCCAGGGCTCTGCGCTACTCCCTGGTTCCCAGAAACACACTTGTCTGGGACTTGGGTTAAGGAGCAGCCAAGAAGAGGTCATTGATCTCTGTCTCCAGGGCTTGGTGGCTTTGGCACGGGAGGGACCATGGCTTTCCAGATGTTCCGCTGAAGGCCTGGCTCAGTGCCAGGGAAACCCTGCAGAGCTACAAAGGGAGTCTGTTCCCCAAGTGTGCACAATGTAGAATGGAAAGCTCTCAGAGGAGGCAGGGCCTCTGCTTGTTCCACTCCTGTCGTGTCCACAGCCATCTCTGCTACATCCCCAGCACCAGTGCATACAGGAACACACTCTCCAAACACCAGCTCTGATTTCTATAGCAACAAAGCCAACCGAGTCTGAAAAAGTAGCAAACTTGACAGAGACCCTGCAGAAGGGCAAAGAAAACAGCCTGGGAAATCCTGGGCTCACCCTCGAAATGTGCCCTCCGAGAAGTGCCAGCCCATCAGAGGGCCCCACAGCAAATCTAAATACTGAGCTCTCTGCTCGCAAGGGCGCAGTTCCCTTCTTCTCGCTCCTTTCTTCTCTAGAAAGGAAAAAGAGATGCGCTGACTAAGCCAATGCAGAAGTCTGCGAGTTAGCTGAAGAGCAAGCAATCCCTGAAGACAGCATTTGGATGGCCACACTTCAGTGATAAATGACCACTGCTGATCTGAGTAATCCATCACTCCCTGAGCAAGTATTTGCTGAGCACCTACTGTGCACCAGGCCTTATTCTAGGTTGCTAGGGAATCAATGGTAACTCAGATAAAACTCTTGGCCTGGAGAGAAGACATTTTAGAAAGAGAAACAGAAAACAAGTAAATAATATTTCATAGGGCAGTAAGTGAAATAAACAGCGGTTGAATAACAGCAACAACAAATTCCCAGAGAGTGTGATGTGTGTAAAAATGGAGGCAGTATTATGATATGGAAAACAAGCTAAACTCCCCACACTGTGTGAGGTCTTCCTCATGCATACCCACTCATTCCTGATCACCAGCGGCTTAGCCAGCAGCAAGGGGAAGCACCACCACAGCCCAGCCAGCCGGGCGCCGGCCCTTGGGAAGCCTGTGCCTGGGCAATGGTTTGCTCAGGATCTACCAAGTCTCATTCTTAGAGGTCTGTGCATCATAGGACCACAGAAAAATAAAAATATACCCGGCACAAACTAGGAGAAGACCTTTGTAATACTTCCATCAACCTCTGAATCAATAAAAAAAAAAACCAAATAGATAAAAACAACGGACGAAAGGAGGGAACAAACACTTCTGGGCGAAGGCCAAGCACAGACATTCAAAATACTTCGCAGTATCAGTAGTCATTAGAGAAGCACAGATTCGAATCGCAGAGGGCGTCGCCTCCCATATTTGCAGAAATTCAAAAATCTGTAACACGAACCATCCGTGGAGACACCACGCAAATGGGATCTGCACGCCAGCCTGCAGGCAGCACTCCTGGGGCCAGCACTTTGGGAAACAAGTCATCAGTACTCAGAAGAGTTGAACGTGTGCAGACCTATCAAATGACCAAGTGAGCTCCTAAGTTATAAGTAGCAATGCAAACATACCCTCAAAGTACCACTGTCCTAACAGAAAAAACATTGAAAATAACCCAGATGTCCGCAAAGAGAAGAATGAATAAGTGAATTCTGACATAATGCAGTGGAGTCGTACCCAGAAGTAAAAGTGGATGAGCTACAACCACGCAATGTGCCTGCACAGATGGGCCTTGGAGGGATGACGCCGAGGGAAGCACATATTTATAAGCATCTACATATTCCAATCAAGGTCAAATGTAGGTGCAACTAAAGTCATACTTAGGGAAACATAGGCGTAGACAGAACACCACAAAAACTGCAAGAGGATTTTTTTTTTCTTTTTTTTGTAGAACCAGGGATTGAACTCAGGCCCTTGCACTTGCCAGACAAATGCTTATTCTGCTGAGCTATCTCCCCGGCCCCCACAAGAGCATTGTTAACACAAGTGTTCCAGACAGCAATTACCTTTGGGGAAGAAAGGGTGAGGTCAAAATCAGCAGGGGCCTTTCTCTTAAGGTGGATCATAGGTGAAGCTGACCCACGAGCTATCATCTCAGAACAAAAATAGTGGCAGGGAGGGAGGGAGGATATGCCTGATTTAAATTAAGGACAGACTGATTAAAAACAACCAAATCACAGCGTGTATTCTCCTTTCAGGTCAAAGAAACGATCATTCGTTTCTCTAGAAAGACGCCTCCACCAGGCCACATGTGCCACGGAAGTGAAGGTTAAGTCTAAAGGGCCTGCTTTGATTTAGATTTTCAAAGATTAAAAATAAAAACAAAATACGCTCCTGCCCAGGCATGGCTAGGTGTTCCTGGCTGGCGTGGCGGCAGCGTGGTCACCAGGGCTATAATTACAGTCAGGGAGAGGTCAGCAGCCCGAGGGACATCTGTAATTAAGCAGGTGAAGTCTATCTTCCAAGCTCCAGCCACTGCCGACAGCAGCCCTGGTGACCCCAAGCCCAACGATTACAGGCAGTGCTTGCCTTTCCCTGGCGCAGCTTTCCAACTGCAGGGACAGCACACGGCAGCGCAGCCGTCAGCTGGCAGTGACATTTCGCAGCATGCTTTCTGCCTGTGAGCACCTGTGCCCCTTCCTCGCTCTGCTGCTGTTCTTAGGACCACAGTAATCCTTTAGTTCACTTAACTATTTATTCCCTAAGCGCCACTGTCCCAGTACTGCCTTAAGCCAGGCAAGAACAGTGGAGATCAGAACAGACCCGGCCTCACCTTCACAGAGCTCAGACCAAAGTGTAAGAGAGAGAGAGTGTGTGTGTGTGCGCGTGTTATCCTTAAAAAAAAAATCAAACTCAACAGGAAAAACTGGAAACATTAGCCCCTGGGATGGAAGACAGGTCCCTACTATTTCACAGAACACGGGGCCATAGAGCAGACCCTGCAAGCTCAGCCGCCCCGAGGGCCTTCCCAGCAGCTAAGCAGCTTCACAGGCCCCCCCGATGGTCAAATGACGAGAAAAAAAATAGTTTTAAAAAGCACAAAATGCTGGAGATTCTACCAAAGATTATATCTAAACAATGAGACATAATGAGCAAATTTTCTAATACATTTTAGTTCTGTGGCAATGAAATCCCCCATCCTAACGTTTAACTTAATTATTCAACTTTCCTTCCTTTGGCTTTCAGATGTATTTTTAGAAAACATCATGTGAAGCTTAGGGAGCTGACTGCCTGCAAAGCAGGCTCCTGGTTCTTTATACACACAGGCGGTGGGGTAGGCTCCAGATCCCATCTGCCAACAAGGCTGGCCCCTGCCTGTTGGCTTTTGAGGAGAGGAAGCAGGCTTCACGTGCCTAGTGCCTCGGAGAGAAAGCCCTAAAGGGAGAAGCAGCCCGACTGGAAGGCGGGTCAAGGCTAGAGCTGGAGTCAGTCACCCACAGGGCCACGCCCCCTCAGGAGATGATGTGTCGCTTAAGCCATCCATCACTCACCGTGGTGTAAAAGCTCCTCTCAGAGTAGGAGCCTTTCAAAATGCTCCAGCACGCTCTACTCTCTCCCCACAGGTGTGGCTTCCAAGCAAGGCTTTCCCAAGAGTGTGGAGCAAATCATGACACCACAGCACACATGAAGATGCATGACAAAAGGATGCTCTGCCCTGAAGGCAGGGGCTATGGGCCTTTCCCACAGATGGGTCTCTGCAGCACCACCCAGGTGGGCAGCTCTTTAAACAAGTGCCACATCACATCCAGCAGATGGCAATTAAGGGGCCCCAGTGGTGGAGGACTCACACCTGTGAGCCCTGGGTTCCATCTCCAGTACTAAAACACAGCGAAGGAGGAGGAGGAATGGGAGGGGCCAAGGAGACCCTAACCATGATGGT
Organism: Ctenomys sociabilis; assembly: GCA_004027165.1. NCBI lineage: Eukaryota > Metazoa > Chordata > Mammalia > Rodentia > Ctenomyidae > Ctenomys > Ctenomys sociabilis. The sequence continues at coordinate 16,497 of PVKA01029395.1, forward strand.
GCAGAGAGTGTTTCACTCGCCAAGCCTTCATGGGAGGGGATCCCACAACTTAGGATCAGACAGGTATCCTAAGTTCTTTAAAACTAAGATTCATATTTTAACATTTGCTCTTTTGCTGAAATTTTCAAGAAATACATTTCTTGTGAAAGGAGATGCTATAGCCCAACTTCTCCCCTCTTTCCATCATTTCACCCATTCACAAAGCAGGCCTTGGAGTTTTAAAACACAAATGGCTGCTTTCTTATTGTCATCTGTTTGTATTTAGGGGAGTTGTGTGTTACAAACATTCAGGTCTTCTGTTTCAAAAACCATTTGAAGACTGGAAACTTTTGTTCACCAAATCAGAAAGAGAACCGCAGTCACCCAGTCTGGCCCTCCAGCTAGCATGAGTCTGCTGCACAATATTTGTAAATGATTCTTCAGGCCCCACTTGACTATGTTCTGAGAGGGAGAGCTTCTTGCTTACTATTCAAGTGTGTTTACCTTCCAGTGAGCTCTGTCTTGAGCAGATTTTCCTCATATGCTAACTTTAGATCTGCCTCCCCATCTCCCTGTCACCCTTCTCTCGTTCTACAGTGCCCCTAAGAGCCACACAATAAGGTTCTGCTCCCTCTGGTCAAACTTGAAGTGTTTAAATACACACATCTGGTGACACCGCTCTTAGGCCAAGAATCGTGGCACCCGGCCCCCTCCTAAAGGAAGTGTAAGAAGTGCCAGCTCACTGACTCACTCTTGTATTCAGAATGTCTTCAACCTGCGACACTTCCCGGCCCTGCCAAGCCACACCCTATCAAGGCCATCACTGTAGCCAGGGGTATGCAGGGGAACCGTTCCCCTTGGCGAGGCGGCGGGAAGAGAATCCCTGCTTCTGATTGCTAACAAAGGGGTTCCCAGGAAGCTGCCTGCTGCTAAAATCACTGAACAGATTGGGACCCTGCCAAGGGCCAGGGGAGAGCCCCTGTAACAGTCACGCTCCCCGAGATGTCTGCTATGCTGTTTCACCTGGGGTTTGGTGGTCATCCCCACGGCTGGCTCCCAGCACAGAGATGGTCTCTGCTTCCAAACTGGCTTTGCGTGATCAGAAGGGGAGGAAGGAGCTGCAGGTGGCAGTGTGGGCTCATCACGGGCCGGGAGAGCCCCGCAGCAGCGGGCTCACACTGCAAGCTCAGGCTCTGAGTGGCTGTGCCCTGTGGACCAGACAGGGGGCAACCTGGACTAGACAGAGAAACCTGGAGGCAAATACAGTTGTGAAGAAGAAGGGGCTGGAGGGTAGGCTGTGTGGAAAGGTTCCCAGGAGGAGGTGAACTCGCAAGCTAATTCGGAAAGAGCACAGGAATAACTGAATAAAAAGGGAGGGGACAAGGAAACATAATTGGGGATTTGTTATATAAGAAGGCAACAAAGTAGCCTCAAAAAGCCCTAATCAGTACCTGCCACAAGCTTAAACGCCCAGGCCCAAAGCCACCCCCAAAACTGATTGCATACTAGATCACACAACAACTGATTACCCAAAGTGAAGTCAGCCAAACACCTTTATTTATTTCAATAATTTCCTTTAAAAGTTACATTTTTCCTGTTCGTTTCACTTAACCACATATTCATTTATTTGAAGTAAGAATTATGTCCTTGCTGTGTACCCGGCCTCTAATTCGGATCATTCTCTCCCTCCCTCTCTGTTTCTGTCTGTGTCTCTCTGTCTCTTCTCTCTGTCTCTCTGCCCCCCACCTCCCCTTCCATACAAAGCAGGTGCACCTTGCCTATTAGGACGGTCATGCAGAGGTACATTCTAGCAAGGTTCCCTAGACCAGTGACTTTAATTAAAGCCCCAGGAACCAGGAGAAAATTATCACGGTGGGATCACATCCAAGCACCACTCAATACTTCAGAGTATTTATAGAAAAACAAACACCAAAACAAAAAATCCAATATCCTGACTGGTGGTTTTTAGAAGGGTTACGTAGTGCTTTGTTTTCCTGGTATAAATTGGTTCTTCTTCCCATCTCTGAAGAATACTGGCGCTGTCCCTTTTAACCTTGTGCAGAGTACAAAGGCCAAGACTAAAGACCAAGCCTGGGCGTTGCCCAGCCCCCCTGAAGATTCTGAGAGCCTTCTCAATTCCCTTCCCTCCAAGGAAGGAGAACAGGGAGAAGACTTTAAATGGGAAAGGAGCAAAAGGTCCCCCTTTGCCGCCGACTAAGTGGGAGCCAGGGAAGGAGTCAGTGGATTCCCACGAACTAGAAACTGAAGCTTGCTGTGCATGGTCAGCGGGAACACCCTATCTCTTGCTCCTCAAAGTGTGGTATAGGAACTGGATGCTGGGGCACCTGCAGTGTGGACGCTGGGCCCAAGCCCAGGCCCACTGAGCAAAGGTCCGTGTTTTCACAGCATCTCCTAGGGATTCAGTAATTCCTTATGTCCCATTTTCCTTGTATCTAATGGGGATGGTAAAGCCTATTTTGCACATCCATCTTAGTGTAAGTAATCTCTCTATGGAGATCTAGCATGACAATTTCTCTTCTCTCCCACTTCCCTATTCTAGGTGGCTCAGAATTACAGAACCAGTAGGGGTCCGGTGTCCATGTGCAAAGCGGGCCAGCAGGGTCCAAGTGGAGAACATGAGTTGCTGCTGGACTTGCCCCAGCCTGGGAGCTTCCAGAAGGCAGGGATTATGGCATTGCCCTCTTTATGTCTTCCATTCTTTGCAAGGCAATCAGCAGGCAATGCACTTGGTCTATATCTGTTGTATCAATTGGTAAATGAAGCAAATTGCCAATCACGGAGCAGGAATGAGAATTCAGATCTCAGTCACACGCATTTAACTTCCTCCAGGCCTGCTCTCACTGACAGCTTCAAAACACTGCACACAGATGTAGGGGTCATGGGTATCTGTCACAGAGAATGCCTTTCCCTTTGAGTTACACATGCCTATGACCGTCGTGTCAGGAGACAGGCTGGACGGCCTGGAAAGTACCTATGTAGGAGCCCCTGACCTCTTCCCATGGCTATTTGCCCTACTTAGCTGGGCACAAAGTTCCAAAGCAGTGAGATCATCCATGGCAGATCAGCATGTGTGGGACACCAGAAAGCACATGCTAAGGGTCTGAACAGCACTGGGCCACAGAGGACATCGGGCTGTGGCATCTACACAGCTGTGCCAGGAGACACAGACTCAGCTGGGGTGCAGGAAGCCTTGTGCCGTGTGTACCCGAAGGCCTTCTGGCCAGGAAGTGTGCACAGGATATCTATCCTGACACTCCCTGGCCTGGACTGCACGGGGTGCCCCCGACAGCATCATGCAGAGCCCGCAGGAACCGTACTACAGTGCCCTATGGGCAAGGGCACAATCACAACTGCACTTCATTCTTTAGTTTTTTACATTTCTAAGTAATTTTTAAAATAGCTCATATACATACTTGGGAAAGAAAAACATAATTATAGGCTAGACAAGAAATGTTCCTTCCTTTCCAAATTCCCCTTTCCTCTGGGGAAGACAAACACTATTCCCAGTGTGCGACTATGCTTCATTGCAAGGATGGCCTAAACACACACACGCACATGCATGCACTCAGCACACATGCATGCACGTACATGTGTGCACACACAGACACGTCCGCTTGACTGTGAACCTCCAGGGATCTGCTTCTATTTTCACTCCTGCACTTTCAGCACCAAGCAGAGTAACCAGCAACCCAGAACGCCTGACAGCTAGATGCTGAACGATGGAGAAGTCAGAGGTTTCCTGAGAAGCTGGACACATCCTAGCTCCCCTCTGTTTGATCTTCTGCTTGCAAGGACCAGCTAAGGACAGAAGCTACTTCCTCCACTAAAGACAGAGGATCACGGCCAGCACCTGCACTGCAGGCCAGCCCTGTGGATCTGGTGGAATCCCGGGGGGTCAGTGCTCGCGGGCGGCCCTCACTGAGAGGCTCCGGGTGAGTGACCCCGCGTGGCAGCCCTGCTACACTGCGTCTCGCCAACACCTGTCTCACGTGCCCACGCTCACTCACCTCCTTTTCTTGGCACACGAGCTTCCTGGGAGTGGGCACCGTGTTCACTGCCCCACAGCCTTGTATACGTTAGGTGAGGATTAAACACACATCCAACAAATGTGGGAGGGAGGAGGCAGAACGGGGGATTCGGAGGCACTGATTCTTGCCCCGTCAACAGGGCACACGTGCACTCTTGCCTTGGTCTACAAAAGCTTGCACCAAAGGCTTACAATGAAGGAGGAAGAAACGAGGCCTAGCGTTAGCCCCTCGATTATGGACAATGAATGCACTCAATTGTCATTATGCGAATGTTTCAACAAATCTAGGTAATAAGGAACATCAATAAAACTGTCAGCAGCGGCCAACTTCAACTAGATAAAAGAACAGAATAATTGGTACTCTCTAAATTAGGTCAGATGGATGGAAATACTCTTTTAAGCCAAATCACAAGAACATTAATAAAAAGTAAATGATAAAATTATAGACCACTTTGACCAACCATGATCTGCACCACAAACACAAGTTCCCCAAACAATCCTCTCTGTAAGACACAGAAATGATATAGAACAAGACGTCACAGCCCTCATGACAGGAGACTTAGGGCCCACCTTGCAACTAAGGACCTATTATAAACCCACGTTTTCTTATTTCTTCCACATAATGCTCCTTCTCCAATTACTGCATTAGTAAAACAGGCATGCAGTCAACAGAAAATACATATCTAGGCTCCTCCACTGCCAGCCAGGAAGGAGGCTCTGCTCTGGAGAGCTCCGGATTCTAAGCGGCTTGTCATTTGCAAATGTTGGCCTGTGGCAGAGTTGGGCCATGTGCTCCAGAGGCGCTGCTGCAGCACATGAGGGCTTCCTGGCTCACTTCTTATCAAACATTTAGTGAAGTCTCTTTGTGGCATTATAAACTCCCCGACGGGAGCCTGTGTGGTTCTCATCTGGAGCACCTGTCACTTCTAGGAATAAATACTGGATGCATCTGGACAAGGACGAGACAGAGGTCTGGATAATGCTTATGTCCTGCTCTCTGTGCCTGGGAATTGACACTCAAAAGTAGCCATGCAGAGGGCATCGGAACACCCAGCACAGCCTGTAAGACCCATATTTTGGAACATTTGAATGTCATTCTGTTGGTTTCTGTACTCCAAGTACAACTTGAAAAGCATCCACGTCCACGAGGTCTGGGGAATCCAGAAGATAAAAAGGATGGGAGCTCCATGGTCTAAGGCACACATCACAGGATGGAGACAGAGCTAACCTTGGAGCTGGTGCCTGGTGTTGAAGTCCTCCAAGCAAGAAGCTGGAAGCTCACCTTCCACTCCTAAGTAACCATTCTTCATAGAGATGGAACAGAAACTTGAAAAGAGAAAGCAGGTAATGTCTAGGCTGGACCTGGGAAAACCTCACGAAAGCTAGAGAGGAGACAAAGGCCAGGTCTGCAGAGTGACTAGCACACCACAGAACCCTACGACTGCTTAGGGAAAAGGAACCTGTTTTTAAGTCTCATGCTCTGCTGACTACGCCAGCTGGGCACCTGAGAACTTATTTTTAAAAAGCTACAAAGGGACACTGGACCTACTCATTACTTTCCCAACACCATGCCATAGGTGCCACAGGTGCTTGGTACAATGTCTTTGACCACATTTGGCCTAGAATATTCCTGCTTGGAATCCGGAAGGGAGTGAGGCTTTGGCTGTGGAGTTTGTAGCCGGAACAACTGCCTTCAACCTTCAAACTCAAACTAATCATTTATGGCATTTCATGTTCTTGCTTGCACAGCGTGACAATTGCTGCCCAGAACTCTGATGACTATCTGCTTGGATGCACCCAGAGAACACACACTCCGTCTCTTCAATTTACCCTGCCTATTCCACCCTTCCAAAAATAAGAGCCCCAAAGCTGCCTCTGGTAATGACAACAGAAAGGCCTCTCCACGCCTTTTCTAACTAACTAATCTGTCTACTCTTTCCTTTTCAGTGCAAAGCCTGCCTCTTCCTTTCCTTAAGTTTCCTACTTCAGTCCAGCTCCAATTTATTCCCCTAGAGACAGCTCCTAGGGACTTCCGATTCGGCTCTCAGTGGCTATTGGCTTGTGTTGTTCCCTAATGTCTCTTTCCTGCACATCTTTGATTTCTACTTATAAGCACCGTGAAGGAAAGGCTCTGCTCTCTGATTCTTATGAGTGCCATATTTCACTTTTCACATCTTGCCCCACTTCCCAGTCCCCTAAACCAGGTGAGGACACCAAGCTGGGTGCCATTGTGGAAGTGCTGTGGTTATCCGAATGAGCAATGCCTTTCTGCCAAAGGATTAGATTAAATAATGTAAAATTTAGAAGAGGCAGGATTCCTAAGAACAGAAGCTTTGATGAGACTATGGAATTTGGGAGACGCTACATACTACAGAAGACAGAAGTTCCTCCCCAAAGGCAGAACTCCACTGCCTGCCATGGGCACCAGACTCCAGCATCTCGGACAAAGTCAGTAGAAAAGATCACTGTCCTGTTAGGATCTGAGTTAGGTCTAGTTTCAAACCAGGAATTTATTGTGGGCCCTCCCTTACAGAGCCTAAGAAGGATCGAACTACTGAACTGGGACCAAGAAAGAAGACTGAACTGCTTAATATAAAAGGGACTCCTGAACCACTCTGATTAAAAGCTAAGGATTTTAGTTCTACATTTTTAAAAGTCTTCTTAAGAAATAAACTAACATAAGAACAGAAGAACAGGGCTGGCCAGAGAGCTCAGCAGACTAACGCACATGCTTAGGCAAATGCCGGGACTGAGGTTTGATCCCCAGCATGCCATGTCAGCCCTGCCCCAAAGGTACACTGAGGTGGAAATTAAAACTGGACATGGTGGCACATGCCTATAATCCCAGTGCTTGGGAGGCGGAAAACTAGAGGATCACTACGAGTCTGATCTGCGTAGTGAGACCCTGTAGACCCTATACCGACACACACACACACACACACACACACACACAGCAAACAGTAACAATAAAAAAGAAACAGAAGAACAGTGAAGAGGTCTTCTTCATGTTGTTATGTCCCCCACAATCACCCTTCAGCTCGAGGCACAGCACTTGCCTTCTGCACTCCTCAGCTCCATGTGAAGGTGACGGTGTCGGGGACTTGGTAAGCTACCATTTCTACATGTGTTATCTTCCAAGAACCAAGCAAAGCTGGCGTGATCACTTCGGTATCCCTGTGCAATTTGAAAACTCTACAAGAAAGCTGCAAAGATGAGCTAAGATTCTAAAATGTCCCTTCAGGAAGGTTAAGGGATTTAATAGGTTCAGCCTGAAGAAGAGAGGCTTAGCAGCTATCTTCAGACAGGAGAAGAGCTCTTCCCTAGTGGCCGGTGAGAGCAGGAGACCCCACAGTCTCAGTCTGCACTTCGTAGAGATGGGACAGGTCAGACTCCCACACAGGAGAAGTTTCTGGCAGTAAACACCTCAGGACCAAAACTGGGGACTCAGAAGTGCTCAAGAATGTCCTTTTGGTAATTACTTCATTTGCAGAAGGGAGAAAACGAAGTAAGAGAACAGTGCAACAACACAGCAAGGCCTGAACTCCGCAGGATGCAACCTCAGAGCTGCCACCAGATACGGCATGCCCTATGATGCCTCCCTCTTGCCCTGCGCCTGGTCTTGGTGTGCATGCCATGGCCAGAGTCAGGAATCTGCCCTAAGAGTCCCCTGAATCTGGTGCCTGCTGCCACCAAGGGGGCTGCATAAACCCTACCTACACTCTGCCCTGAGACTTCGAGGACCTTTGACTATTTACTGAGCGTCTTCTATATGCAAGGACACCGCACCAACGCACGATTTCATTTATTTATTCATTTATTTACTTATTTATTATGCATTTAGTACAAGGTCTAGAAGGTCTCACTACACAGATTGGACTCACAGCGATCTTCCCGTTTTCAGCCTCCCAAGTGCTGGGATTTCCAGCATGTGCCACCACACCCAGTCTCAGTCAACCTCTCAGTGCACCCCGGGGGACAAGGCTGGTACGGCACATTGGGGATCAAACCCCGGTCCCTGCATCTGTCTAAGCAGGAACTTTGGTCTGCTGAGCTATCTAGCTGGCCCTTTCCAAGGCACTATTCTTACAGCAAACTTTCCACAGTACCTATGCAGATGCCACGATGGGTAAGAAATACAAAACCACACACGAGTAAGAACGACAGCCAAGGCTTACAGCCAGGGTGGATGGCGCTGCTATGGCATGCTCCTTCCCAGACGGCACTCAACAGCAGCTGTGTGAGGCCACACAAGGTGACGGAGACCTGCTCCCTGTTCCTCGCCTTCCGCTTCCACAGGCAGCTCCTCCAAAAGTTGGCTTAACCGATGTATGCATTGCAAAATACCTTTAAATTATGTTACATCTTCTGTGTGTTCCTGGAGAAACAACTGGGGGAACCAAACACTGCAACAAGGCCCATTTCCTTCTTGCTATTTCTATTGTCAGCTGAGACTCTAGAGAATTCTCCAGATAAGCACATCTAGTTGGAAGGCAGGAGAAGAAAGATCTAGAAGCCCCAGGTCAGCTCTGACAGTCTCCTACCTAGATGCCTGCAGATAACAGTGCACTGCCATACAATTTCAAATAAAAAATCATATACAAATTATGCTATACTACTCAACACACAGTACAAGAAATAAGCACCCTCGCATTTGAGAACTACATTGCTATTTATGCCTCTGTTACCTGGATAATTTGCTTTAAGTCCATGCTGAGCCCACAGCACCTTGCTTACTAGGCAGCCACGTGATCACTATCTCAGATGAAAACAAAGCATTAAGAAGCGCCTAGGGTGGTGTACACAGGAGAACTCCACGAGTAGGCTTGATAATGTGAGTGAGTGTCTAGGGCCACACCTTTCCAAAAATAACCCATTTCTTCAGCGCTTCCTCCCCACTGACAGCACCCAGCACTCAGGTGTGATCTGGCAGATGTCGATCCAAATTACACCAAAGGAATAAAGCATGCGACCAGCAATGACCCTACCTCTCACCCAGGCTAACCCTTTACATCCGGGGTTAGGCTGTCTGGTTCAGCTAAAGCGCACACTGACAAAATCCCATTATGGTGAACTGCACAGGATACGCAAGCAGTGGAATTCTATTAGATGGTTAGAAATCACATTATACCCAGCTCCAGCAGATGTAGACACCCAGGCTTTCTAACAGCATGTTCTCAACAAGAAGAATTCTTTGGCACGCCCTAGAAGAAAGGGCTATAGCCATACCATCTCACCCCAACACCTTTCTCTGAACTCTCTGGAAGTTGCATATGTTGTAAAGTTTGTTCCATTCCTATGAATATATTTTTCTCCATTGATAGGGCTGGAGTATTGGAGACAGGTTGTTGATGGCAAAATAACAGTGACCCTTCCACTGGCCTCCTTTCAACCCTCTCACAAAACTCAGGCACCTGCCCTCAAGAAGGCACTGAAGCAAGGATCTGTGGCCGCCCACATTCTGGAACTATAACCGGGCACCTGTGAAAGTCACGTTCACCAAGACCCTTCTCACACAGTTTAGGTGAGCAAGGTGGTTTTTATTTTCTAGATCCTCTTCATTTTCTCAGGCCTTCCAGGGCCGGTACCACCTCTGGGCCAGCAGCTCTCAGAATCCTGGCAAAGGACTGCAGACAGATGGGCTCCACACAGGCAGAAAACAAGAGCAGCTTCGAGGAAGGGACTCCTAAAAGTCTACCCACCACCCCCAGAAAAGATCTCAAGTCAGGAACAGCAAGGAAAAAGAACAAAACTGTCTCCTCTGCTTCAGAGCAGCGCAGGCCAGCACTGCACAGATTCGGGCATGCGTCAGCATTTCTAAAGTAAACTCCGTTTTTTTTAGATGAAGGAGATTTTTAAGAAGACTCAGAATTTAACCCAATGAAAAGTGCTTTCACTTGCAGTAAACCACAGAGACAATTGCTTCTGATTTATTCATTCATTCATCGCCCATCTCCTTTCCCTTTAATGCAAAAAAAAAAAAAAAAAGTCTTTTATACTTTTACAACTCATTAATATTTCTAGAGAAAAAAAGGAAGTAACCCAGGACTACCATGGCTTTTCTAGTATGTTTTTTTTCATTTATGTATTTGGTACAGGGTCTCACTACGCAGCTCGGATTCGTAGGGATCCTCCTGTTTTCAGCCTCCCCAGTGCTGGAATTATTGGCATGTGCCACCACTCCTGGACTCTGGTTGATGGCTCAGTGCACCCCAGGGACGGGGCTGGCTAGGCATGGGGGACCAGGATCGAACCCTGGTCCCTGCGCTTCCCTAAGCAGGTGCTTAGTCCACTGAGCTATCTCACCAACCCTCTGTCCAGCATCTTGGCACAGGAAATGTATGCTTAGTTAAGATGATGGAAGTAAAAACAAACTGAGTTTTACTCATCAAATGTTTAATCAATGTTTACAGTCAGAGCTCAGTATAAAACCTGAAGCCTGGCAAATTTTGAACATACCTTATGTTTAAAAAAATCTTTAAGACAACACAAGACTTTACCTTACTGACCGACATTTGAAAAGAGACTCTTTTTTTTTTTTTTTTTTTTGTCTTTTTTGAGACAGGGTCTCACTGTGCAGTTCAGGCTGGCCTTAAGCTCACTTTGTAGCTCAGGCTGGTCTCGAACTCACAACAATCCTCCTGCCTCAGCCTCCCTAGTGCTGGGATTACAGGCATGCGCCACCACGCCCGGCTCTGAAAAGAGACTCTTGCTATGTCGCCCAGTCTAGCCTCCAACTCCCAGACTCAGGCTACCATCCTGTTGGACTCCGAAGTGCCTTGGCTACAAGGCACGCTTCTCTGCACCTGACCAGGGCCCTAAATGTCTTAATCTGAGAGGTGGATGCACTGGCGCTCATTTCACTTCCACTCAGCCTCTTTGTAGGTGTCAGATACTTCATACCGAATATTGCTTATTCTGTTCCGGGCTGCTCGGCACTGAGAACAGGGAAAGGAAGCCGGATATGCCAAAGCATAATTGCAGTAAAGAGCAGAAAGTGTGAGCGCCCAGTTTTGAAAGGACGTTTAAAGCTTCGAGCCTCTCCTGAATCATTCTCGTCCATTAAAAGAGGGCTAAGGTCTGGAGAAGGCCCCACACGCGCACAATCGTCCTCTCACACCGAACACCTCTTGGGGCTGGCTCGCGAGCCAAGTGCACGTCGTCACGCATCACTGTCCAGGACTGCACGACCCAACCAGCTTCCCGGCACTGACCTCTACCTAGAGACCATGAGTGGGGCTGTGGCTTCCCTGGGCACAGAAGACTGGGAAGGTGTCGGAAACAGGGGCTGAGCTTATCAGCCAGAAGAGCTCAGGGCGCTAAGCGCCTGCCCTCTTCCCTGGGGACACCCTCCTTAGCCAGCATTTGGTCTCCCTGCCAAGAACAAGCTTTTCCCAATCTTTGCGCCACATCTTTAAAACCAACTTGATGGCGGGGCGTGATGGCACACACCTGTAACCCCAGTGCTCTGGAGGCTGATGCAGGAGTGGCGCCCCGAGTTGGAGGCCAGCCTCGACTACATGTGGTACCCTGACTTAAAGAATAAAAATAAATCAGAGCCACAGATTGAACGATAAAAACAGATAATGTATCAACCATTGTTAATCAGCTGTTCCTGTTTAGAAAATCTGTAACAGGTTAGCCTATTTCTTTGTTTCTGATTTTTGTCCTTGCTTTTGTTTTTACATTTCAAAATAAAATTTTTTAAACAAATAATGAGATAAAACCAACATTACGTCTCCTTTCCCCCAAAGGGAGGAGTGAGTGGAGAAAAAACAGTTCCTGACCTCAACTGCATGTGCTCCTTGCTCCTCCCTCCCTCCCTCCCT